>JAAOWG010000405.1:0-19606 GCA_036491945.1 Paranurophorus simplex
ATTGATAGTGCAGTTGAAAGCACTTGAATTGCTAAAAAAATAAAAGGAGCAGGTGAGCTAAATTTTTTGGAAAGCGACAGTAGCGCCTACGTAGCGGAGGAAAGTCGAACTTTTTGCTTCACAAACTTTTCGATCTTAATATGGTGATTTAATGTAGATTTAGAAAATCATAACAATTTTTAGTTTGCTGGTCCCGTATTTCAACTATTGCCTTTGGAATCGCACCATCTGCAAAATTCATGCAAAACAATTGATGGCACACTTTGCATTTTCTATTTTTCATTTGAATAACTAGGGTCCAAAAAATAAATTTTGATGTGAAAATTAATTGTACATCAATTTTGTTTCTTGTGGACCATTTTTGGGATTTAAAAAAAAATCTCAAGCCAAACTAGGGCGAGATATTTCGGCGAGGTAGACGTCCCCTCTTCAAGGGGGGAATTGAGATGAAAAATAAATATTTTCATCCAACTTCTTTTTTAAAAAAAAGGTCAACCATTGACCTAACAATTAAAATTAAAAAACTGGAATATTCCTCCACACTCAAGGAGGAAAAAAGGAAAACCATGGATACCTCAAAAAATTGAACGCGATCAATTCACATTTTAGCAAAATTAAGCAATTTAAGTTTTAGGGTTTAAATTTTAATTTATGTATTTAATGATTTAAAATTGTCAGCCGATAGCGATGTACATTTTCGTTTCGTGCCATAATAAACTTGTAAATGCAGGCAAATTCACACATTCTTTAATCATTCTCAATTTTATTTTCAACAACTCGAACATTATAAAAAAACATTCAAACACAAACAAACAAAACGTCATGTTAAATAGACAATGACATAATAAACTGATTTTCCAATGGAATTTGAGTCTTTTCATTACCAATCGATAAATTTCAATAGTAATAATAATTGTTCTGAAGTACAACGTACATACAAACTCACTTGTGAAAATACAAAATGCATCGTTTTTTGACACCAACTATATTACTCTATTTAGCTTGCGTTACACAAATTTTGGAACTGCATGCCCTGAGAGTAATCTTGTATTTATTTGTTGTGGCTTTGCTTAACATTCATTTTTGGTTTCAGAAACGGTCTTCCATAAATGGGGAACTACAAGGGCGTCAAAGCAAAAAATTCGACTCAGCATATAAGATAGGACAGAAGCAGTCTGATATGATGAATTCATTCATCACAAATCAATGGAAAACAAAGCTTAATGAAGGAAAGCAAATTGAAAATGCTGGAGAAATTACTCGATGTAAAGGGATTTCTTACAATCGACAAATAGATGTAATTCAGAAACATGCATTGGCAAAAATTTTAAATTTACGTATGAAGTTGATTCACTAAAAAATTTTAATAAATGAGAGCTTTAATCTTCCGCAGCATATTCGGTAACAACTGAAATGTCCGCAAAATGTGGGAATAATTTCGAAATGTCGCCAACAAACTATTCTCCAAGCCAGGCACCGGAAATGGGAAAACAAGCGAAAGGTAAAGGTGGCGCTGGGCGTGGGCTAGCCATCAAGAAGAGAAGACAAGAATCAAATGAAACTGATGATAGCGAAACAAGTTTAATAACAAACTATACGGGAAGAAAGGGAAACACGACACAGATATATTTGCCTTCTGTTATATCTCAACCTAACGGTTCTGAGAAAGAAGTAAGCGAAGGAACACTAAAGAATAACTTTTCGTCGGTTTCAGTAAATATTAATAATTCAGGTAATTTAACAAAACAAATCTTACCAACAGCAATTTTAAGGTAGAGAAAATTCAATTTGTTTAGTCAATCAATCCCATACAACAAATAAAGAAATGGATAATTATAGTGAAGATGACAGTTCAGTTACGATAGGTATTATTAAACCCGAAGCAGGTAAATTTGAAATCCAGACAAACAACAATTCAGATTCTAAAGGCTTAACAATTGATCAAAGTAATACAAGAAAAGAAACGACAACTAAAACCAACGACTCGGAAGTAAATAAAACGATCAACATCGAACCAAATTTTGACCGATTGCATGAGGGTCACTACAATCAATTGGGAGGCATGGAACATTCTTTTATGCAAAGTAGAAATGGTACAAACCTGAGGCAAGCGAATGATGCTATTGTCAGTTTTGGCATAAATCCAAACAATAATGTATCTAACCTGCATATTTTCATGAATGCAAACCAAGCGGATAGTTTAAGCAGCCTTCAAGCTGATAAAAATTTTAACCAGGGTGTTGATACTGAAATGAGTCACACAGCTAATACAAAAATTAGGAATGATACATACCAGCAAATTAAACAAAACCGAGATTTTTCGGATTGGGCCCTTAATAATGAAAGGACTGAGTTAATCAATATAAGCGAGCAAGGAAATGTAAATCAAAAATACTTAACAGTTGTCGTTGGAGGAAATCTGACTATCCGTGGAGTTGGGAATATATCAATTAGTGAAGGAGGAAATGTCACTGTCAATTTTGAAGGAACAGTGTTTCTCAATGATTCGAATGGTTTAATCTTGCCAGTGTGTACCACATCATCTAAATGACTTTAGTTTAATCATTATTCATCAAAAATTCATATAGTCGATGATCAATTCTATTTAGAACTAGCCTACGATGCTTCGACTTTTAACTACATAATTTTTTTTTCAATGTGCTTCATATTTATTATTCCAGTTTTATTAATTAAATAAAAATACTTTATTTAGTTTGCAATTTATGAAAGATATTTTGTTTAATTTATATAGTCGGCAAGGTTTTTCGGCTACGTACGGCAAATTATATCAAAAATTTTAAAAAAACTTGTATCTGCTGTTGTTTGACTGTTCCTGGAAATAGTTAACCCTGGAAACTATTTAATAAATGAGAATTAAATCGGGTACCATCCTTTGACACCAATATGCCAACCAACTTTGAGCCATAGGTAACCTCAGCCATTTGTATATTCTCTTCATTTTCTGGTAATAAAAGGGGGAAGCAAAACTTAAGAAACGATTCTTTTTTGGAAATTACGAAGCTGGGATGATGTGTAAACTTGCAATTTTGACCCCATCTGAAATCAACACATAAATTTAATTTCCTTTCTAATTTTCCCACCCACCTCCATAATTCCCGCTTTATAAATTCATTCATGAGGATACTTGCAATGTTATGATCAATAAAAATCCCATAGTTGAACCAGTCATCAAGATTCTCTAAGATAATTATTTGATATCGAACGGAGTGATGATTGAATGACTTTAAACAACTCAAGGTACGCATACATTTTGGTAAGTCTATCATCCTTTAATTCTAATGTTTTTCTTATAAAAATTAAAATATTTAAACTCGCCGTGAAAATAGAGTAAACTATCAAGTTGAACAAAGAACCACTTCATGAATAAAGAAGCCAACATTTTAAATTTATCTTAAAAACAACTTACAACACATATATACATATATTAAACTCCCTAAAAATCCTTACAATATAAAATAAAGTTATAAAAATTATCTATCTTTATGTATAGGAAACAATGTGGACCCTAATTTGGGTTTTGTCTTTTCATGCAAGCAATTGCTTTATGCCATTCTTGGAGAAGTTCTACCGCTCCACAAACGATTTAGAAATAAAATAGTGTGTTTCGTTCCTAATGTTGACACTATGAAAAAGAACTGTTGGAAAATTCATTGCATCAATTTGATTATTTGATTGTCATTCGATATTTTGGGAGGTTGCGTTATTGATTTTTTCAGATAAAAACAAATTTTGAGTTTTCCCAATAATATTTGTGTTCAAGGGGTGAATTTTTGTTTACGTTTGTAGCACAAAAACAATTGACGTTAACATTTAACGTTGAATTGTGTTGTCAATGGAGGGGTTGGACCATATACATCCAGAAGTTGCTATAATTATTGAATTAAAATAATGAAATTCTTTTACACAACCACTAAGTTTTAACAGTATTTTAAAATAAACTAAAGCCACGACACACTGGTAGTATTTATAATGTTGTGACTTGAGGTATTCACTGGATATTAGACTGAAAGTTAAGTCACCATTTAAATATATCAATGTTCTTACAAGGGCTTATGATTGCAGAAAATGTAGCTCAACTATGCGCTTCTGAGCTTTCAGAATCCAAAACTGCTCCACTAGCAGAAGAATTCAACCCCATTTTTTATATTTTCAAAGATTGCTAAGGCTTAAGAACCGTAATCGGATCATTTATTGTTTTTTAAGGGACGCAACATCTTCAAGTCGAAATAACAAACTCTCAAAACTCATTCTTTCACTCATTCTCTCTCGATTTGGAGACTCTGATAGCTATTTAAGTGCCGAATGGCTGTTTTGATATTTAATTTAAGAAAATTGCCATTTGTTTTGAAATTTGGTCAAATATTCTTTAAACAAATGGCATGTTTCTTAAATCAAATAGCAAATTTCTTATTTTCTTTAAGAAATTTGACATTTGTTCTAAAAAATTTACTTAATTTCTTAAAACAAATGGCAATTTCCTTATTCAGGCCTTTTAGCAGATTTCATGTCAACATTGTAAAAGTTTGAATTAGTTCGGGTGGGGTATTTTTCATTATTAACGAGCGAAGCAGGCAGGTTAGGTTTTTACATTCGTATATGTGACCTGAATGATGTTAATGTTTCAGTGTAATTAGCTATATAAAACAAGGTTCCACCCTTGTGATTTGTAAACTTTGAAACCCGATAGGGCCTGATCGGAGCGTCTTCCCCACTAACGGTTTTCAGATTAATAATTAGTATGAAAAACTGAACAAAACAACCAATTTTTATCAAAATCGGTGAGTAGACGTAATGTTCCCAAATGCCTTCGACTGCAGCAGAAGCATCGGATTTTTTTTGTATTTTGTTGATTGACCTGTGCTTTCATGTAGAAAATTTGATCCTCTCAGGACGGGTAAGGCCGCAAAAAAGAATAAAAAATTGGTTAACAACAAGTGCTTTGTTTCGGTTAATATTTAATAAATAAAGATAGGAGGTATTGCCTTCATGTTTGACGGTCAGTGAATGAGGAATCTAATGTGATAATTTATTCTGCTTAGAAGCTTTTAATAAGCACTAAAAATCGACTTGGCTACTTGCTGGATTGGGCTACTTTCACTCCGAGGGATTGGGAACAAGACCCAAAACATTCTTGGTGGAGTCTTTTTGATGTTTCCAAAGACTTTTGAAGTCTTTCCCGTTCAAAGAAAGAGCCTGAAATTATAAATAACGCAAAGATTCATAATTCCATACATAACAAAAGTAAGATTCTAAGTTTTAAAAGTGATTAATTGATATCGATTTATTATTACTTCTTCCACCAGGACGAAGAAAGTTTGAGGACTTGTAAGAATCCAGGGCTCGCATGAATGGACTGACGATGTTGAAATATTTTTCATCTTCTCTTCTCTGTTTGACCAATTCAGACATCAGAATTTCTGTTTGAATCATTCCTTGGCGTATTTTTCGTCTCCACTTTGCTGGACCCTCGACTTCAGGGGACGTCATTACAGAAGTTGGATCATATCGATAATTTTGCTTAAAAAAATTTAGTTTTGGAACTTGTGATTGTAGGCGAGGAAATGGTAAATGTTTGTCATGGGTTGCAGATGGTACGATTGTTCCAGACCTTTTGTGTTCCATGTATTTTTCAAAATGAGAAACTGCAGCTCTTGGAGGAACTGTAGATGATGCAGGAATCATCGTTTCTGCTGTTCTTTTATTTTGTTCTCTGGATGATTTTTTTGGTCGGGATTGTTGACGTTTCGCTAGTTTTTTGTTTTTAGTTTCCATTTCAAATTCCCAATTTTGTAGAGCAAGCACACCTGCATCAACTAGAGCCGAGGTTTGATCCATATATTGTACCTGCGTGGGAAAGTCTGAGGTCAGTGGTGCAGAAATTTTAAAACAGAAGCAGTTCTTACTGTTGTTTCCATCTTAAATGAAAAATGTGATCAAAATTAAAAATCAATCCACATTTAATTTCAAGATGTTTTGACGTCAAAGCATCTTGATTTATTTCATATTCTATTTACGACTGTTTATGTTTTAGAAATATGGCAACGACAACGAATATCTAGCATTTGATACTTTTAATTGCAAAATCATGGAAACGGCTGCGATTACACTTCGGTTGAAGCTTATTTTTGTTGTCCATTTGCAAAAGTTTCAATTCAATCAATAGGTACATTGTACATATTAGTTTGGAAGGTATGAAATAAATTCTCATAAACTCCACTGCATCGATGGTGTAAACAAATGAATTTTATTCAATAAGTTTCACAAGGTCTCAATCAATTTGCATTCTCATCAAAAGATTTGATATTCAACACTTCTTTTCTCCTATCTTCAATGTTCATTCCTGAGCTTTGCCTTTCTGAATTTTAGGATATATGAAATACATAAGGTAAAGTCAGAAAGCCACACAGTTAAATTATTAAAACTAACTTTGACCCAATGCGAGCTTTTCCAATGCCATAAATGGAGCTTCCATTGTCATTGATATAAAGTAAGCAACCAAAAGGGACATTACTAAATGAGCAAAGGCCAAATTTATCTATACAATTAAATATTTCTTCAATTATATCTGAAAATTGCTACAAATACTCACTGCTTGGTACATTTCAAAATAAATTGGTTGTCGGTATCCAAAATGAAAGAGAAACTGTAGATTCAATGACACAAGATAGACTGCATAAGTAAGTCTTCCTAAAGGAATAAATAATTTCCAGGAAAGAAATCTAGCGATCCATCCTCCATGTCCTCGACAACATGCAAATACAACCCAACTTATTGTAATTCCCCAAATTCCATGATAAGTCCCTGAATAGATGGCTCCTTCTACTTTTGGTATTTTTTCAAATCTCCAATCAAACCATTTCTGAATTCCCAACATCACTCCCCCACCCGAGCATAAAGTGATGATCCAAACACCCAGTACTAACAATTTTGGAAGTTTAATATTCAGATTTTTTGTCCTTTGTAAAAGATATCCAGTCCATAGCCCAATTAAGTATGGGGATGCTCTCATCCAAGGAACCATATAAGATTCATGAGTGAAATTTCCTCGTCTGCATTGAAATAGATAAGACTTGCATTTATTTTAAGGCTTTTTTACGTACTTAACAAACGGTAGAGCAGTCGGTGGGAGGTTTTTCACAAATGTAATAACTGCTGGAATAATCATGGAGCATAATGTTGTGATTCCAAGAATTACTTTTCCAACCCTTTTCCATTTCCACAAAGGATAAATTAGAAAAGGAGATATAAGAAAAAGTTGCATGTCCACAGCAAGATACCATGCTTCCCCAAAGCATTGTTGATTATTAGTAGTTGTCCCTGCAGGATCATAGATATCGAAATTATTTATATAAAGGAGATTATGCCACCAATTCCGTTTGCAAAATGAGCTCCATTTTTCGACAACAATCCATTTAGGACCGGATCCAAAATAAGGAAACAGGGTGGCCGATACTCCAATAAGCAGAGCGTACATTGGTGTTAGTCGCAAATATCGGTTAAGATACAAAAGAGGAATATTAAGTCTTCCATGGCTTAAATCCAATTGATTCAGAATGCTAAAAGAAACAAGTATTCCAGTGATTGTAAGAAATGTATCCACAACTATTCCACCATTTAAAATAAGTAGAGTTAGGAATGATGTTGATGGTGCCTATAGTTTGATAGTTTGTATTTTGTAACAAGAAAAGACATGAGGTTTGATTCAAATTAAGAATAAAGGATTAATACCTCAACGACATCAACAAGATTCCACGTGGATTGCAGCATATACATGTAAAAGGTATGACCTAGGACCACCCACAGTGCGCTAAGAAATCGTAGTCCATGCAAACATTCAAAGGAATTAGGGTCTGATTTTGTGCATAATAATTTCTTTGTGTTAGTGAGCATGGAGAAGGGGATAAGGTATTTTAGAAACCCTTCAGTTACAGATTGTGAAATATATGCATATTTCACAAGAATCTCTGAAATTGATGCAGCACAACAAAGTAACAGGATAATAGAAAGCACAGCAATCATGATTATTGAATCTGTTCCAAGTGGAGATTTCTCATCAGTATAACACGAACCAACAATCACCGGAGACTTTTGAGGATTAAATATAAAACCAACAAGTATCTGTACATTTTGATCTGTGCATGTTGATGGAAGACAGGAAGCTATCGAGATTTCTACTGGAGTTTCGGTGTTTGATAAAGTTTTCAAAATTGCCTAAAACATTGTAGCAAATAAAATCTAATTGTATTAATTAACACTTTAGAGTAA
This sequence comes from Paranurophorus simplex, assembly GCA_036491945.1. Classification (NCBI taxonomy): domain Eukaryota; kingdom Metazoa; phylum Arthropoda; class Collembola; order Entomobryomorpha; family Isotomidae; genus Paranurophorus; species Paranurophorus simplex. The sequence continues at coordinate 8,287 of JAAOWG010000405.1, forward strand.
TGCCAATGCAACTTTTACTTGATAATTTAAACTCACAAGCAAGTTTGAAGCTGATCTCAAATCCTCGTTGGCATCATGTTTATTGAATTCCGTATTTCCATTATTCACGATGATAAAATGATTTGAACAATACTTTCCCCTAAAAGTGTTGGGACCACGGACTGAAAGGCATTCATCATAATCTCCCATCGCTGTTAAATGACCACTTAAAATCCCTTCTGGAGATTTACCCCATGAATCAATCACTACATTAATCAGATGATTAATAAATTAGTTAATTACTATTTAATTCATGGATCAATCAAATTCCTATGTAACTCACTTTTCAATGACCAATTCTCAGCAGCAGTAAGATTATTATAGTTGTCTCTCAGCTCGTTTAACCACAACAAGACATCTTGACGGCATTTCTCCTCCAAATTATCAAATGGAATTGTTAAATTTGTATTTAAGATCTCCTTAAAGTAATGTGGCACTAGATTATCAATGTAAAATTCAGGGATGGATGAGTGACCTTTTCTGATGCAAATAAAGAGTATGAAAAATCTCAAAATGTCCATGATCGGATTGCTAATGAAATTGGGGCAGTAAAAAATGCATATGGATGCATACAAGATAATCTTAACAAATATTTATTCAAGTAAATTTTATCAGAATTGTAACCATTTACCAAAAGGATGAATGTAGATGATTATTCTACACATTCTTGTGTAGAATCCGTTCATTCCCTGCATTCATTCATTCATTCTCATTGTGTTCGTCTAACAAAACAAACATAATTTTAGTGCATGACATGCATTGACATGCATGTCAATGCATGTCAATTGTAAATTGTATATAAAAAACTTAAAACATAGGGGTGAACTGACCTATACTAACTGACCCATATGCATACTTGAAACAGCTGATATATCAGTACACGGAACATGAATTGAGTATAAACTCCAAAGTTATTTAAGTTAAGTTTTTGTATTTTCTACCATGAACAGATTTACATACGCAGTTGTGGGAGGAGGAATTGCCGGCGTATCATGTGTTGAACAGGTTTTGTTTTTTGGAAATTTCCATTGTTTTAAATTTATTGAAGGAATCATAAAAACGTGTTTTCTGTTTTCTTTTCAGATACTAGAATTTCAACCTGATGCAAAAATTTTGTTAATAAGTTCATCGTCCATTGTAAAAGAAGCTAAAAACATCACAAAACTGAGCAAAACTTTGCAAGACTTCATCCTTGTTGAATCTAGCCTCAAAGCATTCAAGGATGTGCACCCAAGTGTTCATGTTGTTCATGACTTTGTGGAGAGTTTAGATGCCAAATTACATGTAACTACATATATTGCATTTATTTGTAGTGTAATGAGTAGCAATTGAAGTAACTTTTGCAGATCCTAAGAACCCGAGATCAAGAATTCCATTACAAAAAGCTTTGCATATGTACTGGTGCTACAGCAAAGTTAGCCTTTCAACATGAATTGGTGTTAGGAATAAGGGACACAGAATCTGTTAAAGATTTATGTCACAGAATTAACAACTCACGTCGAGTAATTCTTCTTGGAAATGGAGGAATTGCGACGGAATTTGTGTAAGCTATTGAATAAATAGGGTACAGGTGGAGGTACTTAAAAATATTACCTCTACTTATCTATCACTTTTTAAACTAAATTAAATAAGTTTTTTGTATGTTTCTAGATACGAAGTGGATGGAATAGATGTGATTTGGATTATCAAAGACAAATCTATTTCATCATGTTTTGTGGACCCAGGGGCAGCAGAGTTTTTTATCCAAGCGAAACTTTCCAACGAAACGGATTCAAAAGGAAAAGAAGGTACTCCAAGTTCACTAATCAAAAGGAAACAGTACACACAGGAACCTAGTGACTGTGTTGAAGGACAAGGAAGTGCCCTTGGGCCTGATTGGCATCGAAATTTCCACCTCCAAGGAATTAAATCAAACAAAAATGTTGAAATTATTTATGAAGCAGAGTGCATTAATATTTCTCAAGAAAATAGTACTGAAGGGAATGAAAATTGGGCGATAGTTGCAAATCTTTCTAATGGTACAACATTAGGTGGTGATCTAATTATTTCTGCAACTGGAGTAACTCCAAATTGTCAATTTATCGAAGGCCAATGTGATTATGATACACAGAAGGGAATATTTGTTGATTTTAAAATGTGTACTTCCGCAGCTGATGTTTTTGCTGCCGGTGATGTTTGTTGCCCAACTTGGAAGAAGTCAAAGCACTGGTTCCAGGTTTGTCAAAAATTCAAATTCTAATTTACTTTCTATTCTCAATCAAACAATTTCATTTGCAGATGCGGCTATGGACCCAAGCCAGACAAATGGGCCTTTATGCTGGAAAGTCAATGTTCCTTTCACAAAATGAAGAAGAAGTTGAGTTGGACTTTTGTTTTGAAATATTTTCTCATGTCACGAGATTTTTTGGATTTAAAGTTGTTCTGTTAGGTACAATTTGTTTAGTTCATCAGTTTGGAATTATTTTTTTCCACAATTTATATTTTTTATTGCGTACAGGGTTATACAACGGTCAGGGTTTGGATCCAACAAATATAGAATTAATTATACGATGTATGAAAGGGTCGGAATATGTAAAAATTGTGCTAGAAAACGGTAGAATGCAAGGTGCTTTACTAATTGGGGATACTGGTCTTGAAGAAACATTTGAAAATCTTATTCTAAATCAACTCGACCTTACACCTTATGGAGAAGATCTTCTTAATCCTGATATTGACATTGAAGATTTCTTTGATTAGACTTTTACACCATCCAAAACCATTACAGAAACAAAATCGTCCAAAATTGAAGAAAAGGTGAAAAATAGTGTTAATTTATTAAAGTACAATACATTTTCGTAATAGGAATGCTCGGCATATTTAATTATTTCTTGGATTGTCTTCCACGTCGATTCACATCAATATTTGGCAAGAGCAAGATCCGTAATCTTTCAATTTCGGAGCGCATCATTTGGATAGACAGCCGCTTTCCATTTATCTGAAGAAATATATGCACTGGTAAAGAGCTTTATTATGAAACTTTAATAAGTACAACGAAATACTAATAAAAAAACATACGTTGTGCAGTAGTAATTCATTCTTTAGCCGAATCATATTGTTGTGTGACGCCAACAGTATATTTCTCTCTTCCAGATTTACAGCATCAAACTCTATGCCAGTAGTACCTTTGAAATAATCGATAATATCGATGTCATTACTGCAAAACTTGTCCAATTTCAATAACTTCCATCCTCGGGAGGCAGTGTCAGGTCGACTTTGCGAATTTCCCATGTTTCCAAACATGAGCATCATTGATTTAATGATGATAATGAGAATTGTTATTTCTAATAACATTGTCAATAACAACTTAAAATTTGAAAAAAGCATTACGAAGCCTTTGCTCCAGTAACGGCTTCGAGATTCGTGATGAGCATGAAAACTAAACAAGATCAAGACGTTTTATCGAAATTGGTGCTACAACCGTTGTTCGTTTTATACCGCTTTAATTGATGGAAGCCACCACACCGGTCATACATAAATGGTCAAGTAAAGTAAATGATTCAATTTTTTCCTTAACGCCCCACCTTCTCAAACTAACGGGCGGCAGTTCTTTCCTACAGCCCTTAGAAAATAATCCAAAAATGTTAAAAAGTAATGTGTTTAAAAGGATATGCAGACATTTTGCATATCGTCCTCATCCCAAAGAAGAAGTTAAAAGAGTGAGTGATCTTGTGGTCAAAACCCCTGAGGAAGAGGCCAAGGAAATACGTAGATATGAACTAGATACCCCTCCAATTGAAGAACTACGACATAAATATTGGAAGGATAAACCGGACAGAAGTGTAAACAAAGCGCTTATCCGAACTGATCTTTTTGAGGAAATTAAAGACAAGAATAAAGAAACGTTTATTATAACTTTAGAAATGTTTGCTGAACGTGACATTCATCTTCGAGGACATGTTGAGTTCATTTACGCCGCATTGAGCCAGATGAAGAAGTTTGGAGTACATCGAGATCTTGTAAGTCTCATTGAATGTTTACTAAATCAATCAACTAACAGCCATTGTTTTCAAGGATGCGTACAAGAAAATCTTTCATATATTTCCAAAAGGCATTATGATTGCAACCAACATGTTTCAAGTGGAATTTATGCATTATCCAAAACAACAGCAGTGTGCTGTCGATATTTTGGAGCAAATGGAAGATTTTGGTAACATTATGAATATTAAAAATTATATTTTATCTAAAGTGGATTTTAGGCGTCATCCCTGATACTGAAGTACAACAAATTCTCACAAATTGTTTTGGTTCTCAATCATTTCCTATTCGGAAGGCTGGAAGAATATTATATTGGCTTCCTAAATTTAAATATCTTTCCCCTTGGTCACTTCCTGAACCTCTTCCTAATGACTCACTGGAACTAGCAAAGCTGGCAATCCAACGCATTACTTCGGTTGATCTATCAACAAGGTTATCAGTTTTTGAGGTAATAACTTGTTTAGTTTATACACAAAATGGCAAAAAAAGTAGCATTTAAAGGGCTAAGGTTACCAATTTGCGTTTGTTTACTGCAATATTGTGTCATTTAATTATAGACAGGAGAACTTGGTGATGCTCAAGATCCTACATGGATTGTAAGTGGTCAAAGCCCAGATCAGCAGCAACTTATTGAATCACACCCTCCCAATCAGCCAATCTATGTCGAGGGGGCTTTTAGAGTTTGGTTACAAAGAGTCTGCATTAATTATTTTATATTACGAGCTGAACCAAGAAAAATTGACAAGGCTATCACTCCTTCTGACCCCGATGGTATGTGACATCATAACTTAATATCATGCGCATTATTATTATGAATGTATGAACAAAGTTGAATCATAACATGTTATTTACAGATGTAAGTAACTTGAAGGATATTTTTGAGGAGAGTTATGGCCAAAATATGCTGGAAAAAGTACCCAAAGTTCATGAACAGGATGACGGAATTATTCTAGCCGTATGCGCAACTGGAACTTCTTCAAAAGACTCGGTAGCTGCCTGGATAAGATTTCTTGAAGAAAGCAATCCAAGATTAGGAAAAGATATTCCAATTCTATTCACATTAAAGTCACCAATTGGGCCTACTGATGATCTGGAAATCCCTACATTTGAGGAAACTGAAAAAGTGAAATTACTATCTGGTACTTCCGAAGGTGCATTCAGTGTAGGAAGCGGAGGAAAATTGGGAGTTGATCCAAGATTACCTAATTTGAAACAAATGGGAATATGGTCAGAAAGTGAAACGCAATTTCCCAATTGGCCTCACAATCATCATACACAGGACAGTTTGTCTTTCAGAAATTTGCAACAAAATATGAAACATCTTGATGAGTTGGAAGAAGAGATTGAGATAAAAAAGCATTATGTTGATGATAGCAAAGGGTCTGACGAGACTAAACAAATTAAGTCTTAGCCGAGTAGAAGATGTATTTTGTTTTATTACAAAAGAAATATAAATAATCCCTAGTCATGTCATTTTATTAATCCTCTGTATAATTACACACACATTTGATCATTGGCATTGAGTAGGGGGCTACGATGAACAAGAATGGCTCCTCTAATTACGATTCGTATTCAAGGACGAGAACAAATCACAAGTTAAGGATCTCAACATCTTTAATTAGGTATGCAAGTACTATAAATAAAAAAAATCCATTAGATATCACTCAACTCGGGCATAGAAAATTGGGAAAATTTGAATTTAATAAATTGACGAGATGAATTAAATTCAATGTTCGATTCCAGATTATCAAATGTCGATCAATTAAATTTTGTATACAATTATTCAGCCAATTGAATAATAATTATGCAATATCTTTAATCTTCATCTCTAATTTCTTTTTACTTTTATTGCAGCAAAATATAATGCACTGTCAGAGGTGATTAACTTGAAGGGGCTTCTACTTGCTGTTACAACCTTATGCCCATGATTACCAAACACCTTTGACCTTTACTATATATCTCTGTTTCATTTGGTCATCCGATTTGTCTCCAGTAAAGCCTTAAGTAAAGCGTAAATTACATATCATATGTCAATAATAGTCGGTACATATATACAAGATAATATTAATCAGAATATAAGTATGTGTAGTTATGTCTTAATAGTTTAGGATAATATTTAAGAATGAGCCACCTTGAGCCAGTTTCGAATCAATGAACACTATACATAAATGGAAACATATTTTTTGAGAAAAAAATATAGTACTAAAAATATAGTATATGTACTAGTCCTACATTGCTAAGTAATATTTTCAGTATCCTTGTATGAACTATTCATGCAATACTTATTTTGTTATTAATACAAGTATTCTTTTAAGTATATTATATGTGACATGAGGGATGTGACAAGTCAAGTTATAAAATAACGTGATGCTGCAAAGAGTTGATCAGTCTTCACCTAGTCTTGCTTCCAAGTCAACGTCAGTACCAAACTCTGTATCCACTTCGGATCCACTGTTGAACATTGACCAGTATTCACAAGTTTCATTGCCAGATCCTCCAATCGAAAATTCTAGTTTGGAAGAACGCAAGAAAATCAAACCATTGATGGAGCTACAGACAATTGTAAATTAAAGGATTTATTGCTACATTATTAGAATTATTGGGGATTTGTAATTTTACAACGTTGTTGCTTCATTTCACAGCATCCCGTTCTCAAATCATTCTTTATTGGATCAGTCTCTGGAACTTGTTCTACACTTATTTTTCAACCTCTCGACCTTTTGAAAACCGTAATTTATTTACTTTTATTTTTGTCTTCAAGTAAACACAAATAATAAAATAAAATTTCCAGAGATTGCAATCTCCAAACATACGTCATGCTCATGGCGTCCCTCATCCATCCGTCGGAATGGTTTCACTTATGGGACAAATTCTTCGTCATGAAAACTTTTTCTCCCTTTGGAAAGGAATTACACCTGTTAGTTTGTTTTGTATTTGGAATTCTTAAGTTGAAAGTTAATATTCTTTTTTTTTAAATTATCAGTCCCTTACTCGGTGTGTGCCTGGAGTAGGATTATATTTCGCTTCAATCCATGGACTTAAAACTGTTTTTCATATTGAAAATGACCCGACCGTTGTAGAAAGTATATTGCTGGGCCTGGTTGGTCGAAGTTTCAGCGCAGTATTGATGAGCCCTTTGACGATTGTGAAATGTCGTTATGAGGTTTGTCATTAGATTATTTTGAACAGTCAGTTCATTAACATTTTTGGCTGCATTGATGAGTGACTTGCAATCCTGATAAATTAACTTGTGACTTGTTGACCTACTACATAATTATTAATACACGATTCTAACTTAACGTTATTAAAACTTGAGTAATTTCACCTAAGTTAGCTTTTCCTTTTAATTTTGACTGTTTCAAATTAATTTCCTTTAGATCGTAAACTACTCACACATAAATTTTAATTTGTGTACATAATTTACAGAGCAACGAGTATCAGTACCGGACTATTCGTGAGGCCTTAATAAAAATGTACAACAAGGATGGCGTTAAAGGACTAACATGTGGACTCCTTCCAACACTCCTTCGTGATGCACCCTTTTCATCCCTGTATTTAATGAATTATACCCTAACTAAGCGAACTGTTGGAAAAGAATTGGTTGAATCTCCAACTTTTGGTCCTTATGTTCGTTTTTCTTGTGGAATTTTTGCTGGAATAGCAGCATCCTTGATAACGCATCCCGCAGATGTTATAAAGGTATATGTGCCATATTTTTTCTCTGATAATTTCATAATTTGAATCTTATATACAGACACATATGCAGCTTTTCCCTGATACGTTTACTTCAATTAGACAAGTTATCCCTTTTGTTTTCGAGGTAAAGTTACATAGTTGACGGTCGATTTTTGTGTACATTTCATCACAACAATAACTTTTTTATTTGTAGAAATATGGAATGCAGGGGTATTTTAAAGGCCTCATGCCACGGATGATACGTAGAACTTTAATTGCTGCCATGTCATGGACCGTGTATGAGCAATTAATACAGAATCTTGGTTTAAAATAATTTGGTAAGAAAAACATAAAACGTGTTTCCCTCATTGTCTTATCAAACAGTATTAAAGTAACTATAAATTACAGATTCTTATGAACTTATTTTGCTCATGGCAGAAAACTGTATTAACATTAACAAGCCGTCCCCCAAAAGACAACACTTCTATAAATATAAAAGCTAGTTGATTTACCTCGGAAACTTTGTGATTTGCACCGAGTTCTTTATATTTCATAGAAATTGGACATTCAGCAAAATTAAATATTTCACGGTGCTGGACACCTTCCTTCACATACATACAACGCATTTTACACAACATCATACAATCGTTCTGAAGCTACAATAAACGTTTTATTTTACCCTACCGTTAATTTCAATTAATATTGAAGTCAAGCACACATATGCCCTATATATTCCCATCCTCTAATTAAAGTTTGAGTTTAATCGATTTGAGCTTAGTCAACGTGGACAGCTTTTTAATAATTCAAAGATCATAAAGAGGAACTCTGAAATGAAGTTCCAGAGCTCAACAACGTAGTAGTGTATGTATTGTCAGAATTGATTTCCATTAATATTTGTCCTTTATGCTCTATAATATTTTCGTAAAAGCTCAAAATAATTGCCTTCCTTCCCGTCATAGCTGGCTAAATCGATCCTTTTTGATTGCTCCTTGTTCCGTTGAATGTAAATAAGTAATGACTGACTGTTTTAATATGTTTGACTTTCATACTATTGATTGGTAGGTTCTCAGTTAGTTTATTAGCAATGACTAAAATATTTAGAGGTCCACTGCTTGGGAAAATTTGGACCACTCTTTTCACAGTCCACAGTTCTCTTCCAACGCTTCTCCAGAAAAATCAAAAGCTTGCATCTAAAAAAAATGCTGTGAATACTAAACATATTTTTAAAGCGTTATTTGCTCAGAACCAAAACTGGTTTATTGAACAGTTCTACACAAAACACTTGTTATCAATGGATGATTCTGGTTTTGGAATCTATTCATTTTACTTCAAACTTATCAGAACTTTTGGAGCATTTCCTTACCGAGTTGAAGGAACGCAAAAGGTTAAATCAGCTTCACGTCACTATAACATATTTATATTAATTTCTATTCCTAAAATAGGTATCATACTATCGGGGTGGTTTATGGAAATGGTTGTACTACATAAACTTTATTGGAACAACGTTCGGGGCTACATTTCAAGCTGTCCAATTAGCCTTGACAATCCAATATGAACCTGAAGCCATAAATGTTATTGCACAACTCTGTTGGATGTTTGCAATGGGTACGAACCACACAAATTTTAAATCTAACACAAATTCTTTTATGTTTAATTACAGGAATTCCATGGGCAAATCAGATTTATTCCTTAAGGAATGAGGAAAGAATTGCCAACTCTGTGGATTGTTGGTGTCAATTAGAGAAAACAGTTATTGGTTCAAGTCTTAGAGGGCTGGCAAATATGCCTAGTGGTCCGTTACCAACGATGAGTGCTTGTCATGCTGCTCAGAATCGGTACTATAAATATGCAACGTTGCTTTTCAATTATATATTTTCTAACCAATTATACACAAGGCTGTTCAAGAAAACATCAGCCACATACATACTGATGGGAATTACAGCATTTGTGGGAATGGCTCTACACTACTGGTTCATGCCAAAATTCCCTGCGTACCTCTATAAAATTGTTGAAGATGAGGACATCAATATAAAGTACCTTTGTGGAGGTATTCCATTGACTTTCATAATACATTACACACTCTAACATGCTTTTATCCTAGCATTCCAACTTTGGATGGTGATACTAATTTGGATCAATATATTTGCTACCGAAGTGATAATGGTGGTGGCGTCAGGGTCCTTGGTCCATTGTTTAGAAACTTTGTCCTACCGCGGGGCTGTAGTTATGGCTTACAATCAGTGTGATGTTCCACATCTGAACGAGGTGCTCATCAAAAATTGGGTACTACCATACCCTCCATATCTTATCACATTGGCAGCACGCTTATTGTGAAATTTCAATGCATACCACACCCCACAACTAAAATATTTGTATTTAAAGGCTGCGTTTGAAGGAAAGGGTGGGGGTGCTGGCGGGGCAATAACGAAACCACAATTTAATTCTGGTCAAACAAACAAGGCGCACGAGAAAGTATTGAATGCAATCAACTCTGAAGCAAAAGCACAATCTGATGCTGGGAGTGGGGGGAAAGGATATGATGAGGACTCAATGTATCTCGCATCCGTTGTGCAGAATGTTGTTGATATACAGTATGCTTTGGATCGGTACAAGGACGTTGAAGCAGTAGTTGACAGCTTAAACAATGCATTCGGTTAGTTTTGACTTTGTTCCAAGTAATTTGAACTAAGTAACTGAATATTATTTGTAGGGAAAATGGTGTTTGCACACCAAAGCATCTACATGGTAAGTGAGATTTGGATAAATCTATGTACATCTTCATACCAATCTTTATCCATATCATTTGCCTCACGATTTATTTAGATGTTGATGTGCACGCTGTTCTACACACCCATTCGGCACTTGAGGATATTGCCAATTGAAGGGTCATCTCTCTTTGCTGTAATTGCAGTTTACTACTGTATGCGACTATTCATATTCTTCCCAGCTATGGGAAGACTTAACGCACAGTCTCATACTTTTGTAGAGAGTTGGATGGAGGGTTTGAGACATATCCCAAGAGGGAAATATGCATACGAATTCTACATGCACAAGCTGGAAAGCTGTAGAAAACTTGCATTTGATTCCGGAGGTTTTTATCTTATGCAGAAAGGAACGGTTCTCACTTTTGTGTCAATTGTAACCACACACGTCATTGTGTTGTTGCAACTCTATTAGTAAATTGTCAGCTCAATTAGAAAAATGTAGATATCAAATTGTATAATTTGGTAATAACAATAAAATAAAATGAAATATTTCGTTCATCAATTATAGAAATCCATACAATTCGTTGTTCAAATGCCCCCACGTACTGTGTACTTTGTGGGGTGATCACCCTAGCTATTACGTTAACAATCACTCATTAACAATCAAATATGTATTTGTGAATAAATATTTAGTTTTTAACCCGAGTCAGGCCTTTATGTAATCACTATGTCTGTTTGTCTATCTGCCCGAGAAACTGTGTCGGGCGAACTGGTGGACGTTTTTTTGTAAAACTTTGAAAGGGATAGAAGCCCAAGGTGAGGCGACATTTACAAGGAAACCCTCCATCCCATCTCGAACCCCGTCTTCTTTAAATCTCATTGAGAAT
>JAAOWG010000406.1:0-19494 GCA_036491945.1 Paranurophorus simplex
AAATACAAAATACAAAATACTTTAACGAAAATCTTAAAATAAAAGATACAAAATAAAATAGTATTTTGTATTTTGTATTTGGTATTTTGTATTTTGAAAAAGTATTTTGCCCATCTCTGAAAATTTGAATATGAATAGATTTGAATGATAAAATGAGATGAGATGGTTACCTTGAGGTGGATTAAAGAAATTAAAGAAGGATGGTACTGAAACAGTCTTAACAACGGTTCTAATATTTCCACGTTGCTTATGCTTTTGCTTCTTTCGGATTGTCTTAAGAGTGACATTTTTCCCTTCAATCCAATCAATCGTACATCCCTAGAAAAAATATTTGAAGGATATTATTACATTATGATAGGGATCCAAAATGTCAATTTGTCACGACAAATTGACATGTCAGAATTGTCAGACATTTTTTGGGTTGTCATGTCATGACATAGTGATTGTTGAATTTTTTGGGTTACATTACCCCGATCTTGGCAGATAATTTAAAATTATCGGGGTAATCTGATATAATTTTCAATTTGTGGTGTCAATTTGTCATGCTATTTGTCCTGTCGTTAGAAAACCTTGTTATTGTCATATTTGTCTGACATATATGACTTGACAAATAGAAAAAACGTCGGACATGACAAATACCCCTGACACGGACATTTAAATCCCTAATTGTATCATAATTATTATCATTTAAATGATTTATCATTTCCTTTAAGATTCAAAATGAAACCGAAGGATATATGGGATGAATGGATATTACTCAAAGGTGGGAAAAGTACGTTGCAGACACTGCACCAAAAAAGTCCTTCTAAAACATGCAACACGATGCAAAAGTCACACTGTAAAGTGCAGTCAAGTTCCTTTAAGCGTACGCCAACGCTACCGCGACCAAGGAGAGGTGGAGGTTGTTGAGACTTCTTCACAGGCAACTTCATATTCACAAGCATCTTCAAATGTATCAATGGATATGGAAATTAATTTGGAAGGAAATGAGAGAGTCGCAGACGTCTCAACTCCAGTTGCAGTATGCTCGACTTCCACCATCACATCAGAGTCAGAGGTGTCAAGAGTGTCTACATCCGCACTAACAAATAATTTCAAACAATTAAAGCAACCATCTATAAATTCAATTGTAAACAGAATCTCCTCAGCTAAATTGAAAGAAATTCAACAATTATGGGGCAAAGCTATGATTAATGGGAATATTCCATTCACATGGGTGAACGATCCATTTCAACAGTCCAAGTTATTCTAACACATCCTTTATATGATCATATTCCAGTTTGTGGTGTCAATTTGTCGTGCTATTTGTCAATTTGTCATGCTATTTGTCCTGTCGGTAGAAAACCTTGTCAATGTCATATTTGTCTGACATATATGACATGACAAATAGAAAAAACGTCGGACATGACAAATACCCCTTGACACGGACATTTTAGATCCCTAAATTATGAACAATACAATTAAACAGTTCAACTTACAACACATCTCACAATTTCCGGCCCATCAAATGAGAATGGATCTTCCTTATCCAGATCACTCTTGATAAAATAGGTTTTAGTCAAAACCTTGTTGTGGAAGTACTCATTTGCTGAGAATTTGAAATGCAGTTTAAATCCCTAAAAAAATCCAGAAATATAATCCACTTTTCAATACAATGGGCGCATTTGTACCATGGGTTCTTGCATCATTTCCACTTGAACATCCGTAAGACATTCCAGGATGGGAATGTCATAATCTTCCATCCAATCCCCAAGTACTTCCACGTTTTGAAATATCTTGAGCCAAAATTTGGGGACTCCTTTAGTCCTTGCCCTAACAATTAATCTATTTATAAAGCCTTATTGTTATTACGTCCACTTACCCATCATCTGACTCAAGCGTCATATTCGCCAACGCTTCCACCATTTCCTCCTCAATTCCAATGCCAACCAGATCACATTCTTGTTCCGTTGGTTCATACTCTCCATTTACAATCTCCTTCCTCTAGCAAATGTGAAAATCATTTAAATCTGGAGTACAAGCCTCCTCTCCTCCTTACCTTATCACAAAGCGGTTGATACAACTCATTGTATTTGCATTCCAATAGATGCATCTCCTTGAAGAATTCAGCTTCCATCTTTGTGAGCTCATATTGATTCCTTTTAAGGGCTCTAACACGTTTCATAACTTCCGGAGGAAGTGGAACAGCCTACAAAAAGACAATTATTAATAATTTTGAATCCATTTAATTAATTATAATATATAGTCTTACCTCCTCCTCCTCATCCTCCTCCCTTCCTCTTCCAACTACCTCTTCCACCTCTCCTCCTCCCACCTCCTCATTCTCTCCAATTATTATTACTTCCTTCTCCGCTTTGGACTCCATTATATTTGAAGGAAGATGAACGTGTAGTGGTGTGAACCTCAGACCCCTGCCGCTTAAATCATTTAATGCAATGGCTCAAAAGGTGGCAGGGTTGGCTCAACCTACAAATATCAACTACCATATACACAATTTATTTTTATCCATAAGGGAAAAAAGGAGTTGAAGAAGATATGGAAGAAGATGATGTTTACTTTAAAATTATGAGGGGGGTGGGGGAAGATGAAAATGCTTAAAAATCACATGAAAAGGGGGGGTATAGGTGGTGGTTGTTAAGCTTGTTCCCAACACGTTAGAGGACATTAGCCATTGATAACATGGCCCTGGTTTAGTTTATCTAAAAATAGAAAGGGAATGTTTAGCTTTGAATCCTTGTTCACAAGAGAGGGAAGTCTATAGATGTAGATTAAAAGATGATGAATTAACAGGAGGGGAATCTTCCCACGCTCAAAAAATATTAATGAAGGTCAACAAAAACCCTGCATATGTATCAAGGGGATTCTTCACAAGGTGTTTCCGTTTCGTCGTCGGGTGGATGCAACGTTTTTCATGGAGTTTTAGCTGATTTGGGGGTTAGGGGTGAGGACGTATGGGTTGAGAGGGTTTTGAAGCCAAAAAACAAGAGTGGAATTGTATGAAAAAGGGTTTTGATAGGATTTAGTTATAAAACATCGCAACTGCTCGGAAATCCTGATGTTAAGTCGTAAAGTGCGATGTAGGTGATGAAACTAAAGGCTTTTGTCTCATGAAAGCAAAAACCAGGCTAGTGGTGAGTCAAAATTGGAAAGTTCGCAATCTCCCCTTTGAACCACAAGTTACATCAAATTATTATGTCATCCCCAAAGGACTTCCATATTGATGCTGTTTATCCTGAGCCTTTAAGCAGACTTCGAAGGGGTCATGGGATGTCACAAAATGACTCTTCAACTTCCGCATCTTATAGAAGGGCTGTTAAAAAGCAAAGGAATCGTGGAAGTGCGGGTGCTAGTCGGTTTAGAACACAACCCATTACATTTCAAGAAATTAAGGTAGTAGTATAATATCATCATCAAGGCCTTGAGCTACTTACAATTTTCATCAATGTTATTAGGAAGTTGATGAAGATAATATTGTTGAGCTGGAAAGTGATAATCTACGTGGTAGTGCTTGCACAGTTGCATCTTCTTCTTCATTTAAATCCGAATCTGATTTAAAGGCCAGTTTTCAATTGTTTTATCAATCAATCAAAGCAAATGAGGAGGAGAATTTAGATTTTTCTGGAGAAAACAATAAATCTTCGGAGATTGTGGAAACAATTAAAGCTTCTCGTCCCCACCCACCCTCGACGTCCACTCCTATCCCTATCTCTTTAAATACAAGAAGTCGTCAATCCTTTTGATTGTTCTTTTCTACTAAAAAGATGATTACTGTTTAAACTTTAGTTGATCTTGAGTTGATTGTTAATTGTATCGTATTTTTGTTAAGAAACTTTTACTTATAAAAGATACAAGTGTTGACAATTAAACTATATAGGATCCTTTGCCTTCTAACGTTAGCATTCCTTTAGATGAATGCATTAATTACCTGTGGATAATTTCAACATTTTCAACAGTTTAGAATTCCAATGGGAAATTGTAAAAGAAAGTATTAGTTAAGTAAAAGATGCTTTTGTTAAAAATGATAAATTTTGATGCATAACATTTTGATTTGGTGGCTATTTGATCTCTAAATGTATTACACCTTATGTAAACTCTAAAGTTTCACAAGATTTACAGATTTGCATAGAATTTATGCTTTTATGTTGAATAAAGGAATTTGACATGCCAATCGTGCTGACTGATTAATCATTTTCTATCATGCGACGCTTGTTTTAAAAACACAATGCGATTAATCAAAGTACTGTTGTGATTTTAAGGGAAGCTTGCAGAGTAAATCACGTATTAAATTCTAATTTCGTGTCATTTCCTACATTCCCAAAAAAAAGCTTGCAAAATATCTCAATGCTTTAAAATTTAATCTCGGCTCACTTTCATCTTGTTGACCAAACATTTTTTTTTATGTCTGCAATCCAATTCCATATTTCCTCATTTCCTCTACCCAAATGGTTCAAACCTATTTACTTTTGGAATTATATAGCAACTCATTGTCAGTTCCATAAACGGTAGGGTTTATGGAGATGGTCCAGTTATTCCTATATTTTCCCTTGTAAAACATTAATCCTTTTTTTACACTAATTCATACAAGTTTTGATGATGACGAGGCTTTGTGTTTGTTGGAGATTTAATATGGTGCTAGCAGTTCATTTTCCATCCCTTAGCCGTGGGACTGTATTATATGTTGATGTATAATGGGTTATTTAGGTATTCCTCGTAAATGTCGGTGGCCTATTTGTTTGGTAGCTGCAACCATGGATATATCCGGCTACACGACTCGTTAGATCTAACAAAACCACTCCGTTTTATCCATATCAAATTATTCCAACCACTTTGTACAATTGTAAGAGAACAGTTCTCAATATATTATCAAAGGGGGATAATGAGCCCGTGGAAGAAGAAGCTACAAAAAAAGTCAAAGTGATCTTGTTCATCTTCTGTCTTGTGGTGTCAACTCAAGAATATTCCACAGGTTTAATTCTCTTTTATGCACGACATTGTATTATTTTCATTTTTGAGAACAATCATCCTAATATAATTGGTATTAAGGTGAAAGTGACGGATTTGGTTAAAAAGTAAAAGATGTGACGCATGAAGATCTTTTGTTTTTTGTTTTAAATGTAATGTGGTGGAGTAATTTTGGTAAATGACCCACAATTCCAAAAATCGTAAAATTAGATTTGCAAGGAATTAGTGCATAAAGGGTTGGATTTCAGGTTCATAGGCAAAGAAATACATGCGTTGTTTTATCGCATTTGTATTTTTGTTGCTATTGTCCTCAATTTGAGACACAGAGGTAGCTGATATAATATGTACAATATCTAATAGTACCCTCACACCAATCAATTCAATGACGACATGAAGCAATTTTAATTTCTAACACTTGTACGTTCTGTTATTAATGAGATTTTTGTAACAGGTTGAAATAAGGCTGAAAGAACTGGAAGAATTATGGACTGGGCGTATAATACAACGAAGGGGTAATTGAATTGTTGATCTTTTGATTAATAAAATGTGGTTGCCTTTTCTTATAAAATATTTCAACTTGAGGAATGAGGTGGATTTGGGGGTTGAAAAAATAGTCTTTCCTCAGATGAATGCTCTTGTTGCACCTAATTTTTCCGCTTTTGTGACTTTATATTGAAAAAGCATTGGGATTTATCCTCCCAAAGTAATAAATGTTAGAATAAATGAAAGAGAGGAAAAACAGAAACATATAGCTTTGTGAATTACAAAAGGAGATTGTCTGGTATTCTTAGGCTTTGTGGTTATCATATAGAAGTGCTTTTGATGTCTTGGTGAACGGGCGACTCTCGAGATTTTGTGCATTTCAGCCACAACATAAGTTTTTTATAAATTAAAATTAGCTCAGTGATGGTTTTGAAAACGTCAAGTTTTGTTTGACAATTCATAAAATAAATCATTATTATTATTATTATTATTATTATTATGTCGAGGGTGCTAAATAACAGGTATGTGGCTGTTAAATATATGAGCAACACATTTGCTTCATGAAGTTGTATGAAATGTGATCAAGAAATTATATTAAGCATTTTGATTAAAAAGGATGGCTGTGTCAGGGAGTGGAGAAGATAACATGTCTGCAGTTCCAGTACCAATTGCAAGAAGATTAAAACTAGATCAACAGGTAATTTCTTAAAATCTATAAAATACAGTTTGTATGATGCAATATTCATGAAGTTGGGAAAAAATTCTGTAACTTTTCTTAGTTTGGCCATTTCCAAGAAATTACAATTGATTTTCCAAGAACTGTAAACATTTGCATTGCAAATACTTGCAATTTGGCATGATGGATATTATTAAGCATGGCCCAGTCTACATACATGTAATCCATTATTAGGTTAAATTTTTTGGTAATTTATAGTTTTGTGGTATTATAGTGATAAGGTATCTGGGAAAGGAAAAGTTGCAAATTATTTTCCTATTTTTAATAATAGTATTTATATACTGCTCTAATAGTGATGCAGAATAAATTTACCATCCCATTGTTCCTTTTGTGATTGACACTTTCGTCCTATGCTTTAGGCTGTGTTTTTGTGTAAAAACAAGTTGTTATATAGTAAACTTTCCTAACTTCCTTTGGCTTGTATCATCTGGTTATAAAATATAAATATCCTAAATTACTACCGCATACAATATTAAGGACATATAAGGACCATATAGATACAGGAAGAATACAGTTATTGAAAAGTTTTGTACATGTAGAAGCAATTGATTGAAAATCGACAAAAGCAAAAACGGAAACAATCTGGAATTCCTCAGATATCAGATGCTCGTGGTGATATTGCCAGATCCGGTGCCAATAGTGCTTCTACAACAAGTAATCGTCGATCCATTAAAACTCCAACCTCACCAACCTCACCAATTAAAAATTCCCAAGGTAAGAAAAGATGTTTGCATCCTTGCATTTTATGAAGACTAATAAAACATTATGTAGCTCCAGTAAAAACTCAACGTACTTCAACTTTGAATGGATCTCCAGACAAAGAGAAAAGATGGAGAAAGTCTGCCACTGCAGAAATTGAAGATGGATTGGAAATTTTAGAACTGGATGATAAAGTTGAACAGGATTTACCTAGCCCTGATAGATATAATGGTAGGTTGTCTGATAATTATAGCCTTATGTAGTGTGA
This sequence comes from Paranurophorus simplex, assembly GCA_036491945.1. Taxonomy (NCBI): domain Eukaryota; kingdom Metazoa; phylum Arthropoda; class Collembola; order Entomobryomorpha; family Isotomidae; genus Paranurophorus; species Paranurophorus simplex. The sequence continues at coordinate 7,149 of JAAOWG010000406.1, forward strand.
TAAATTACAAGGTGTTTGTAATCAAACTGGTTGTATAGCTAAAAAGTCTGAATTTCTTGCGTTAAATTCATCCTCTTGTAAATGTATTTTGTAAAAAAAAGCAGAGCTTACAGTGGCAATAGTGATTTGGGAAAGATGTTGTTGTCATCTCATGTCCATAGTAAAGGACTCAACATAATTTGTCAAGAAATAAATTGATCTGTAGGAGAAAGTCATGTGTATCTCCAATAAGAATCTCATCCTGTATTAATCCTTATGGGATTCTCAAGAGAGAGAGGAAATTGGAATGAAGGATAAAATTGACTTTAAGTTGATAAAGAAGGGAAGAAGGAATGAGAGAGCACTTTCCCTTTAGCTTTAGAGATTTAACAAGTATTTGAAGGAATCGAGGGCATTCGGGTTATTGAAGGACTCGTTCACTTGTACATGTAAGAATCTCACAAGTGTGATTATAGGACAGCTGAATACTAAGGGCCACTAGAGAGAAAGTTGTAGGGAATTTTGTATATTTATATTGTTATGGAAGAAAGAGGGACGTGAGGAAGGTTATGGGTGGAATATGAGATTTGTTAATAAATTGTCAGAATAGTGCCGAAACAAAGTGCTGAGCTGGTATTTGAATGCTGCGTTGTATTGCAGATAACAGGCTGTATTCTGGAGAGGTTAAGCCTCTTTCCGCATCTGAATCATTTGACGGTTCTGCCCCTATTGTTCCAGCATCAATTGGGGGTAGAGGGGTTAGCAACGATGTGAAAGCCTTTGAATCCACGGATAAACTTAATTTGGTAATTGATGACGTGGAGTTATAAAGCTATGCTAATTCTGGGATTGTTGATTAGACAGAAGAGGAGGATTTAGCATCCCCTAAATTTAGCGTGAACGTTGTTGAAGTTATGGATAATATTGAGCAGTTTGTATTACAACCTGCAGCCCAGTCCTATTTGATTAAATGTCGCATCACAAGAGATCGAAAAGGAATGGATCGAGGAATGTTCCCAACCTATTATATGCATCTTGAAAGAGATGATGGGAGGAAAGTAAGGAATTTAAAGTTGAACATGTTTATGCATACTATTATAATAAACTATATAATCCCGTGGAATATGGTTATAGGTATTTCTGTTAGCGGGTAGAAAACGGAAGAAAAGTACAACTAGTAATTATTTAATATCCACCGATGCCACGGATTTGTCCAGAGGTGGAGATTCTTTTATAGGAAAAGTCCGTTCAAACCTTTTAGGGACCCAATTTTCCGTCTTTGATAATGGTGAACCTCCAAAACGTAATGCAGCCAGTGCAGACAAGACCTCATTTAGGGAAGAATTAGCAGCAGTTATTTATGTAAGTCCATGATTCCTCAAGGATAATTGACATTTATCTTCAATAGGAAGCAAATGTACTTGGATTCAAAGGACCACGAAAAATGACAGTAGTTGTTCCAGGGATGCTAAATGAGAACACTCGGAAAGACTTCCGTCCTGAATCAGATAACGATGGGATTATTGGTAGAATAATATTCATTTCTAACTTTCATCACATGTACTCATATAATTCCCATTTCTCTAGAACGATGGAAATCTAGAAAAACAGAGGGACTGGTAGAATTAAAAAACAAAACTCCTGTTTGGAACGAAGAAAGTCAATCATACGTTCTCAATTTTCATGGACGGGTTACACAAGCTTCCGTGAAGAATTTCCAAGTTATTCATGAATCAGATGGTACATAAGGTTTTGAAGCTGCCAATAATTAATTAGTTTCTTCTGCTTTCAGAGGATTATGTTGTTGTACAATTTGGTCGGGTTGCAGAAGACGTGTTTACACTTGATTACCGGTATCCTATGTGTGCACTTCAAGCATTTGCAATAGCCCTTACAAGCTTTGATAACAAGTTAGCATGCGAGTAAAATATATGCAAACGTCCATTTTTGAATTGTTGAATTTAGGAACTGCACAATTTCAAATGAGCTATACAGTAAAATGTTTAGAATCAAACGAAAAATAAATGCCGGACAATCTGTAATCTTATTTAAACTTGAATGTATTTTTTTAAAGTTATTTTTGTTGTAAAAATATTTTGATTTCTTAACTTGTTTCTTTTCAACAACATGCACAAATGTTTAGGTTGAAGAATCTAATGAAATAAATCTCTTTTCGGGAATCTCACCCAATAAACGTTTTATGAGCATCTATAAAAACAACATTTACCAGTTTATTTGCTATTTGATCACTTTCTCAATGTTTTGCATGGGCAAGGAAAGAATAGGATTTTAATCAATCCTCACTTTCCTATATGAAATGATTACATATATAGAGCATTTTCTCTCTAAAAAGAATGAGCCTTCACCAGCAAGACGGGTTGTGTTTTCTTCTATAGAATTCATACAACTAGTTGTGCAGTGGGAGGACACTCAAACATCTAGTGTAGTGGATTAATCTGTAAATAACAATTCTAGTTGTAGCATGTAGGAAATAAATTATTAACAATTGATCCGGATGAAATTATGTCCATTCTCGCCTCACAGTTACAAAATATTTTAAAATCCTCAATATTCTCAACTAGTGTGACTTCAAGTTAGGATTACTTATGATGACTTGTGGCATATGCAAGTTTGTGGGGTGCAGGGTGCAGTGATTTTTCACAGTCCTTAATTCCAATGGCATCCTTTCCTAAAATTTAATGACACAAATGAGCATGTCATTAAATCGTTTGAATTCCTTGCTAACCTTTGTTGTGAATTTGTGATAACTTCTAACCCAAAGTATTTGAACATCTCGACATCTCGATATATATTGATAATTATATCTTTAGTGCCAATTAATCCGTGATATTAAAAGGTGCAAACTATCAAGTCCAAAATAGGTGCTGAGATTTCAATAAACTTGATAAACAGTGATGGATCAAGATAACAATCAAGACGAGACCAAAGATGGGGGTCTACACACCCCCCCGGAAGGATGTGAGAGTACAAATTTACTTGCAAGAAAAACCACAAACAAAAATCCCAACTTGGATAAAACCAAAAGGTTTAGCTCCATAAGTGGTGAGTTTATCTATGATGCAACTCCAAAGGTTTTTTTTTTACTAACTAACTAAAAAAACATTGTAGAAACTGGAACGTCGGGATCAAATGGAAGGGAGCTTGAAGGGATGTCCAGTAGAAGTCGTCGTTTTGGAAGTGGAAATAGTGGATGGCGTTACAGCAAAAGTTCTGTTTCCAGTGTTTATCAAAGTGCCCAAGATGTGTCTGACATGATGTCTGAATATTATTCTGAAGATGAGCCACAAAGCCCTACAAGTTATCATTCCATTCAAGGAAGCTTATTTGATCAACAAGACATTTTTAGCTCTCCAAAGGGATCCATGAATTTCCATCCTCATGCTGGAAATAAAAGGGTGAGGTTATTGGACAATGTTTTCACCACACATTTGATAGTAGCATGTATATATTAACCTCATTCCAAGGTAATTGAATGACTCTAATCCCACGCTATATGAATGAACAAAGATGCAATAACAGTATTTTAATTAATTCCAAGGGAGACTGGGAGACTTTGAGTCTCCAGCTCCCCATCCAACAACTCATCATGTCATTTACTTAATTAAAGAATCCATTATGAGATGATATGGGTTTTTATTGATTTGCTAATGAGATGAGGTCATCCTCTTTTCCAGCATCCAGCGTCTAGTCAGTTCAAAGGAATCTTTATCAACACTTGTTGCATAGAAGGAAAGCCTTTTAGACCGTCTTTTACTCTTATTCCCTTTTGTTTATATCCTCTAATAACAGTACATACATATATTATCCTTGAGTACATAAGATTTAGGGGGATTTGACTTCTCATATGAAATCCTACGATACTCAACATCTGTAAATTATCACTACAATAAGGAATTGTATGTTTTTCGGGTCTATTGATGAAAATCTGCTCATGGCTGTTTTACTTGTGACTCAGTTGTGACTGTTGATAAATTCTTATCTAGTTGTGAATAAAAAAACCTTTGTTTGTAGCCTTTAGTGTTGAAGGAAGTGACCAAAGGGTTAAAACTCGTCTGGACAAGATTCTCAGAAAAACTTGTTCTTTTATCCTCAAGGATTACATATTATTTTTTTATTGTAGTTAATAATTACATTGTGTTGGGAATATATAGTCATTGATTATTTAATGAAGTGAGAGGAGATTCTGGTCAACTGGGTTTTTAAATGCAACAACCTAAATTTTAGGTTTTTAATCATTTGTGCCAATTTTGTGCCAATTTTTGTGCCACTGCCAGTTTTATGAGGTTTTGGCATGGTCAGTTTTGAATGAGTCATAAATAAAAGGTTTTACCTGTTGCTCCTAAATTGGGGTATGATAAGGCTGAACTTTGGATGATTTATATAATTGTTTTTTTTGTGTAGATTGGAAAGTCTGTTGGCTTTCAAGAGGCAATGACGTTGGAAGAAGTGGATTTTGTATTAGCATGGGACGGCTCCGCAGATCAAGCTTTAACTGAACAAGCCAAAGAAAAACGGAGATGCTTTGAGAAAAATCTGGAAGAAGAGGGATTGACGCTGGAAAGAGAAAAATTGGAAGCATGCAATCTCAATTTTGTAAAAATCCATGCAAACATCGAAGTATTGAGGAGATATGCGGAAATTCTAAAGATGAAAATGCCCATGAAGCAGGTGAGCAAGATAGACGGCATATATTTAGCACTCGTTGTTTAACCAAAAGAGATGATAAACTTGATTAATTTTCGGCAATCATTAATGTCAACAAATTTACAATACTGCTTGATTAGTGGCAGGTTGTTGTTGGGTGAAAAAAAAGAGCTATGCAAATTGATAAGTAGATCCAATTCACGCACTGTGTGGCACAACAATTGGGTGTATAACTGGGAGTGCTGTATTTTTATCTAGAACTGTATATCTTGCAATTTTATTTGTGTACAGTTGCATCGAGATTGGAACAAATGTTTTGGAACAAATGGACAAGATCGAAAGGTTCTGGAAAAATGTTATTTTTCATTTGTCCTTTTCTTCTTTTAAAGTCCTACGTTGTTGGTTATGTTTTAAACATTTTTATCTCCCATTTCTTAGCGTATCAAGTTTATTTGCAGGCTTTTTTGAATTATGGTTAGCTAAATTATTGTAAGTTGGCTTGGCTGTTGATGGGTGTGGCTTTATGAATGAAAAGCTTATTTGGAAGTGTTGAAGCATAATTTCTTAAGGGTACATGGATTGTAGATTCCTCAACTATTGGAACTGAGAGAGCCTGAAAATACAATCATATCTGGGGTCAAATCATGGTTCACAATTATAACGGATTACTTTGCCGTAGATCCAAGAATCTTTCCCCCAGTGGAACAAAAATTTACTGCCATATATAGTAGAGACAAAGAGTATTTGTAAGTTTAATTATTGGATTGTTGGTGGGACTAATAATTTTTTTGTTTCTTTGAAGATTTGACGTTGACGAGAAGGAGTTTTTTACTCCTGCAGTTCGTGCTCGTATTTTGGATTTTATTTTAAGAAGAAAGCGGTTTACAGAAGACACTATGGACGACTTTGCATTTGGCATTGACCGTTTGTTAACAAGTGGTGTGTACGGTGCAGCCTATACACTTCATGATGTAAGACTGGAAATGAGATATTTAATTGCTGACATAATTAATTTTAGGGTGATCTCAAAACTCCAGGAACTCAAAGGTACTTACTATCAAAGGAATGGGCGTCAGTGAGAAAACTGTTAAAGAATCAACCCATCGACGCAATTAAAGAATATTTTGGAGTTAAAATTGGACTATATTTTGCATGGTTGGGCTTCTATACTCATATGTTAATATTTGCTGGGGTTCTGGGACTTTTTTGTTTCCTCTACGGCTGTTTTACCCTGTATCAGAATGAGTACAGGTAAGCTTTGAAATGGTGCCACCGCTCAAGAGTATGTTTTTTAAATTCTAGTGAAGATATATGCAACGAGTCTGCAAATATTACAATGTGCCCACTTTGTGACAAAGTCTGTGACTTTTATCAACTCAATTCAATGTGCTTTTATTCCCGACTAAGTTATCTTTTCGACAATGATGCGACAGTATTTTTTGCTGTTTTGATGTCGTTTTGGAGTGAGTGTCATCAATCTTTTAATTTAATTTTAATTTAATTTATAAGGTGCAATTTTTCTTGAATGTTGGAAAAGATATTCTTCTGAAATCACCCATCGTTGGGATCTCACAGGCTTTGATATTTTTGAGGAACACCCAAGTAAATTTATTTCAAAGCACTAGACAATGATTTAATGATTGTAATTTATTTCATTCTGTAGGACCAGAGTACTTGGCTCGTTTAAAACATGTGAAAAAGCAAGTAAATGTTGTAACAAGTACTAATGAGCCTTACGTTCCGTTCTGGAAAATGAAATTACCTTACAGAATGTTTTCAGGATCAATGGTTTTACTTTTGGTAAAATAACAATAATTTACAGATAATTAAGGAATATTATTCAACAAAAACAATATCGCAGATAAGCATGGCCGTAGCAGTTGTTGTAGCTGTCGTTACATATCGTGTCGTTTTTACATTTCTTATCAACTCATCACAAGCTAACGGTAAGTTTTGTTCAGTTTGTATTCTACAGTACTAAAAAACGCTACAATGTTTTTTTAGTTCGAAGTTGGGGAATTATCGTTGTCAGTACAACTGCGGCTTGTATTAACTTGGTATTCATTTACTTTTTCAACTGGGTGAGATCACCATCTTTCAAATATACTTTACGTTTGTCATATTTATAGCTTACAAAAATTTACAGCTTTACACCTTTCTGGCTGAATACTTGACGGAATTGGAACTTCACAGGACGCAGACGGAATTTGATGATAGCATGACGCTAAAGCTTTACATGCTACAATTCATTAATTACTACGCCTCCATATTTTACATTGCTTTTTTCAAAGGCAAATTTGTAGGATCGCCTAATAAATACACCAAATTTTTGAGAAAATGGAGACAAGAAGAGGTAATACAGCCATTATTCTTTTACAAATTTGGCATTTAAAAAATTTGTTTTATAAAAAAATTAGTGTGGTCAAGGGTGTATGGCAGAACTTTCTATTCAATTAGGTAACACAAATTTTTAGCAAATAATTAGCTAATCTTTACGTTTATTTTTAATTTAGCCATTATTATGGTTGGAAAACAAGCATTAAACTCCTTCATGGAAATGCTATGGCCGTAAGTTGAAATGTTTAAGTAACGTAACGTTTCAAGAATACTAAAAATTATGTGCTTACAGGGTGGCAATTAAATGGTATACTCAATTTAAGTTGCTGACAGGGATTTCTCATGAGAAGAATTTACTTTTTTCCACTCAATGGGCCAAAGACTATAAATTGCTTGATTGGGGCCCAAGATCACTATTTCCAGAATATTTAGAAATGGGTAAAACTGACAATTTTATTAAAATTTACTAGGCTTGAAGTATGTTTGACGTACGTTTACAGTTCTCCAATATGGTTTTTGTACTCTCTTCGTGGCTGCCTTTCCTCTAGCTCCACTCTTTGCATTGTTCAACAATATTTTAGAAATGCGACTTGATGCCAAAAAGCTTCTTGTTTACTATCGTCGACCCATCAGTCAGCGAGTGAAAGACATTGGAATTTGGTTTCCAATTCTAGATGTTGTTGGAAAAGTTGCTGTAATTTCCAATGTATGAAGTGGCTATTGTGAAGTGGCCTTGACTATTGTATGGCCTTTGACACTATATTTTTGACTCCTTTCAGGCCTTTATAATTGCATTTACTTCAAACTTCATTCCAAAAATTGTGTATCGTTATGGACTTTATGCTTATGATGATCCAAGATATGGAACACTTGACGGTTTTTTGGATCATTCTCTTGCTTATTTTAGCGTGTCGGATATGGAACAACCGGTTGATCCGGAAGTTCTTAGTACTCCTGTAGAGATTTGCCGGTTAGTACATTAATATAAGTATTCAACAACCATCTCCACTGCAAATTAAGAAGTCATTGTTTTATATTCCAAATAGATATCCAACGTATCGCTACAGCTATAACGTGTCAAATTCAGAACTGAAATACAAACGAACGGACTTTTATTGGAAAGTTTGGATGGCAAGACTTGCATTTGTCGTTGTGTTTGAGGTATTAATTTAGAAAAACTAGTCAATGTGCATACCAAAAAATAACAAATTTTCATTACTTGTCCATTAGAACGTCGTGGCCCTTTGTGTGATGCTATTAAAGAACTTGATACCAGACGTGCCTCGAAAACTTCAAGAACAAATTCGTCGAGAAAGCTATTTAACCAATGAAATAATAATCAAACAAGAGATGCAGCGTGCTCGAGGAATCTCTGCCGGTGGTGACAGCACAGCTTGGAATCCAGTTGCAGGAGAAAAGGAACTTGAACTAGTCAGACCCCCATCAAACCCTGGCAGTTTACGGAGACGAAACTTTGATGAATCTACAAACTCAGGAAAAATTGATGAAGTGATGGTATAAACACCAAACACTTTTTAAGTACTTTTTAATATTTCATGATCTGTTCCATATCAAAGTCAATTTGCCTGGATTATAATTATTTAGTTTAATTCCTGACTGTTTTTCTTGGCTTGTGATAATCAATTTGGACTGAAGGTGCTGCATATAAATATTAGCACCATTCCTATGATTAAATTAAATAGATCCTTATTGTTTGCCATATTGGATGTGATTTGGGATAAAAATTTTCTAACTAAACGGAACATGAGCTTTATAAATAAAAATCGAAATTAAAATTCTGTACGACTATTTTTATTTACAAACCTATAATTGTACCCTGAACATAAAGAAAGAGAAGCCAAGTTTGTGAATCCGAAATAAATATTTATCATCAGAGGATTGCATTATATAAATAACATTTTTTGAACATGTCAGAGAGTTTTGTTAAAGTGTTTATCATGGTCTTTTGACACTTTAAAACTTTTTTGCCCTTGCCAACACAACTCCGTATTCAACTTCAATGGCATCCGGTTTTGATTCTGTAGGAACATGATGAACAAAGGGGGTGAAACATTTGCAAAAATCTATTTTGTAAGCTTCCTTATCTTCTTCAGGGATGCGATGTATGAAGGGATTTGCAGCCATTGCTGCCTCTACAAAAAAGACAAAAGTCAATTATTTCCTAAAAGGCTAAAATATTTGTACCAATCATCTCGGAGAAGCTGTCAAAAGAGAATTTCCTCTTGCAATTCCGAGTTTCTTGAACATGATATCCAATAGAGCTCATAAGGGTGTTCATATCTTTGGCAGGATCTTTGCTAAAGTAGGATTTGGGGATGAAATTTTTCACATCCTATACATCACATCCCTCATGTTTACATTACTTCAAAAAACAAACAAGCAGCTACTTACATCCATGTACAAGGACCAAGTTGATATTTGACTCATCTTATCATAAACAGCAAACACAGCGGCGTTTGATATGTAATAAAATCCAATCTCTCCATTCACTTTCAAAAGTCTCCAAAGACTTATCAATGCTTTCCTTTAAAAATAAAATAAAAATTGTTGAATTCCCCTTGATGCTACTTGATCTCACCTTTGATCTGAAATCCAATGAAGAACATGAAGAGAAAATATTTTGTCAAACTGACAAGGAAATTCGCAATCATCCTTCATAACATCTGCAACCATGTAGGTTACGTCTGGATGTCCATACCGGACTGAAGCAAACTCAATCATTTTAAGGGACAAATCAACGGCATAAATATTAGCAGGTGAACCTCCCTCTTCTTCTTCCAACGCTGGTAAAATAACATTTCGAGTGTTGAATCTACAAATTAACATTACTTCTTAATCATGTACAAAAAATAGTGTATAAGATCTTACCCAGTGCCACAGCCAAAGTCCAAGACTGTCTCAACTCTGGCTGCTTTTGCCATTTTTGAGACAAGGTATGGAACCAGCTCTTGGGCATCACGACGTTGGAATTGACTGTAATTGTCGTATGAATCTGGATCATACATTTTGATTTCTTCCTTATGCTTAGGTTCAAATGGGAATGATAGCTGTAGCTCTAATTTTTGGGCGTTTTTATACTAAATTTCATCCATCTCCTTAAAAGACCACCTCAAAGGTCAATCTTTTCAAATTTAAATTTTTGGGATAAAAATATGAATTAGTTTTGTTCAAAATATTTATTTTTAGAAGCATTTCATCATCTCATTCATTCTCCACACAGTGGTGAGAGTGCATTAAGCAATTTGTATAAATAGCTCAAAAAAGTATTGTTCTCTGGGATTGCATTGAATCCCTGACTCCATAAAGATTATAACAAAGGGATAAAGATAAGATGCTCTATACAAATTCTCCATAAATACTAATGCTCTTTTTAAAGCCAACTCATCCACATTACATTTGATGTAGGTTATCATAATCAAGGATACTCCTCAAAATGATGGGAATGACAAGAATTACAATTCCTTACTCTCCAAGGATAATTACACAATAAAGAAGCTTTTATCATGGAATATCGTGGAATATCTTGAGGGAAGAGAGAAATGACTTGCTTTCTAACGTTTGTAACGTTTGTAGTGCTCTTAATCCTTGTAGTTATGACAACCCCCCAAATACAACAACTCATATCTCATTGAGTGTTGAGAAAATTCCATTTTTTCTTGTGCCATAATTTTCCACTTTTTTCTTCTAAAAATTGCAATTGCAATGAGTAAGGGGGTGGGGTTTGAGAGCCAGCATCTTTTCAAAGAAGATCAACATCATTTGGAGGCATTAAATAAATTCAATGAAGGAAAAGAACGAAAAGGAATGACCGTTAAAGTTATTTGTCTAGGAGACTCGGCCGTAGGGAAGTCAAAGTAAGGGCTCTTTTTTTATCTATAAATCTCAAGTCCTTGAAATAGATTACTTGAGCGATTTCTTGTGGATAAATACAAGCCTCAACAAGTATCAACTTTTGCTCTAACTTTATACAGGTAAAAAAGGTTGAAGAGGTAGGGACACACTGAATTTTAATCTTTGGTTTCAGCTATCCCTCTAGAGTTGATGGGGAATTGGTAAATGTTGGTAAGTGTCTAAATTATGGAATAATAAAGTTTAAAAGATTCTCGCAAGATTTTTGGGATAGTGCTGGTAAGGTTGAATGATACAAATGCTCCTTGATTCTATGGATTTATGATCTCCAGGTCAAGAACGATTTCAATCCTTGCACCCATCCTATTACCATCAAGCGGATGCCTGCATCTTGGTATTTGATGCAACTAGAAAGATTACTTATAAAAATCTTTCAATGTGGTATGATGAACTGAGACAATATCGACCAGAGATACCGGTGTATTGTGCAGCAAACAAGATTGATTGTATGAATACAAATGAATATAGATTAATTGATGTGATTGTGTGATTTCAGCTAACAAGGACATTACAACTAGAACATTTGCATTTATGGAGAAGAATTCAATACCTTTGTACTACGTTTCTGCTGCTACTGGCTCAAATGTTGTGAAGGTATGGATGAAAGTGGTGATAGTGTTTTATTCTTTGTAATTGCAGCTATTTCGAGATGCAATTCAAGGGGCAGTTGCATACAAAAAGAATCCAACACATTGGACCGATCAGATATTATTGGAGCTTGATAAAACAAATTTGGAGAAGGAGAATCAAAATGAGACTTCAAATAAGGATGAAGCATAAATATTTGCCCAATTATTTTAATCCGTCAAGAACTGATGCCTACACTTAAAATTTAAATGAATGTAAAAATGTGATACTGAACACAAGGGTTGTGATATTTTGGTTCATTGAATTTTGCTCCAAATCACAAAAATTAATAAAAATTTTAGATCATTTTTTTTATAATCATATGCCTTAGTAATGTGTTCATTCATTATATTCATACCTTCATAATATTAAGTTGGAGTATCAAGAAAAGAATTGGAGAAAACAAGGTGAAATGTAAGCAATAGAATGGATATGATAATGTTATTCTCGCATTGTCTGGTCGCAATGTCCGGTCGCAGTGTCCGGTCGCAATGTCTGGTCGCAGTGTCCGGTCGCAGTGTCCGGTCGCAATGTCTGGTCGCAGTGTCTGGTCGCAGTGGCCTGTCGCAATGTCCGGTCGCAGTGTCTGGTCGCAGTTACCTGTCGCGGATGGTAGTATATAAAGGCCCCACTTTTTTCATTCCTTATCCATTATTTTTTGGAATCTCTTCTTGCTCTCTCTCTGGATCTGCTGCCTTGCCCTTGCCTTGAAGTGGACTTTATCATGGACCTTCATTTAACAGTAAGTTGCTTGGGATAAAATTATTTCTCATGAAAATACTAATGAAATGTTTTTTTTTAATTTGTT
>JAAOWG010000407.1:0-19432 GCA_036491945.1 Paranurophorus simplex
CCAAGTGCACCCGGGATTCCCAAGCGGTCACCCATCCAAGTACTAACCGGGCCCAACGTTGTTTAACTTCGGTGATCAGACGAGAACCGGTGCTTTCAACGTGGTATGGCCCTTGACGAATAGTTGTAAAAGTAAAACAATATTTCTCAAACCAACCGACGTAAATCATATTGCATTTAGTTGTCGTATAATACATACTAGGAATTTTCCGAAGTTTTGCAAACAAGTGTACTTGTGCAACACTACTTATCTGTAAATTAAACGTCAACAAAATTACACACCTTAAATAAACCCTACCGCACGTACATAGACATCATTTCTCAATATTTATTTGGGATTACTTTATTACATTCAACTCTCAACTCATTTTTCGAGGGCAATGATAAATATAGGAATTTAGCTATTGAGAAATCCAGATTAAACTGAATCTCAAAACTTGTGACCTATGTTTGACATGAAAATGTTGCTTCAAACAAATCCATCCTTATTCTAATACTCAGGGATGTGACCCAGTTTCAAAATGTTGAATAGCGTAAGACGTAATTTTTAATTTGAAAAGAAACGATTAATCCAAAATCCATAATCCCATTTAAATCTTCTACACAGCAATATTTTCCTTGATGGTTTTATTCAGTTTTGTCGTACGTGATTTATTGCATGGATGATAGATAATTCAAGGAATTATTTCCTTACCAAATCCAAGTCCATTTCATAAGATCCCACCCACCCCACAACCCCAACCGTCCATAAGTATTACAAAATATTCTGATAATTCTGAATAATTGCATTAATCTTCCTCCTTGTAAACAAAAACATGTTGTGAAGTTGTGATGCAGATAATGTACGCTATTTCTCAGCAGAAATTCTCTTCTTTATAAAGATTTGTTCCTCGTAGTACAAGTTCAGAGGATTTGAGATACTTGTTCGAGTAACACATATATTCACAACTCAAGCATACATATATTTCTGCACAAATTGAAATAAAAATGGAGAATCCACTTCGTTACGGTCCAATTAAATTCGACAACCCTTCAATTTCTTCAACTTATAACAAAAACGCCTTAAAGCTTGTGGATTCTATGGAATGGGAAGAAGGGGATATCATCATGGACTATGGCTGCGGGTCGGGACAGTTTCTTTACGACTATTTATTTCCAAACATTACAACAAAAGTTAATCCGAAATGTATTTGTGGAGTGGACAACTCCCCGCAAATGATAAGATTCGCATATGAGAAATGCAAGAACAAAGAAAATATTTATTTCTCAATTGGAGACATTATGGACAAATACAAGTGGACGTTTAAGGAAAATATGGTCAATAAATTTGTCGCTTATTTGGTCCTTTGCTATGTTCACGACTATAGGTGAATTAAATATTAATTCATTTAGTAATTAACTTTGAATTAATTTAAATTATTTCCTCCTTTATAGATCTTTCATTAACAAGGTTTATCAATTTTTGAAACCCCGTGGACAAGTGGGTATGCTTGTTCCGTTTTCAAAGGCTTATGGAATCCCGTACAAACTTCTCTCTCAACCAAAATGGACACGGTTTTTAGAGAAAAATGAAATAATGGTAATCATTAAAAAATATGATTTTGATCTCTACAATTACGAAAATTTTAATACATACATTCAGATACAATCATCATTTGCTCCTTGGACATATTCTGATGAAATTGATGCTCCTTCCGCTATAAAAGAATCATTGATTTCTTCAGGATTTCGAATTGATAAATTTACCATTGAAGAAATGACTTTAGAATTCTCTTCCTTGAGAGAATTTTGTGTAAGGCGAATCAATATTAAAGACAATTAAAACATTTGGAATATAATTTTAGGAATTTCTCTGCAAGCTTACCTCAACTTTGCAGATTGTTCCTGAAAAACTTGAAAATGAATTCATTGAGGAGATGATGGACTTGACAAAAAATGATGTATTGAAAAATTCATGCAGCTTTTCCACGGATGCTAAGGGTGTGGTGAAAGTTGGATGGACATTTTTGAATTTTGTCGCAACCAAAATTTAAGTTTCATTTCAGGACTTTATTACATGTAGATAAATGTAAATGCGTAATGTACAATTATAATTATTATTATGCACACTTATTTTATTTTTATAAACTAAATACATTTTGAGGTAGTTTAAAATCTTTCAATATTTAAAAATGATTATTCAATAATAAAGAATAATAAAAACATCAATGGCAAATCCCCCTATGTAATCTGTTCTGTACCATCAATTTGACACGTAGACTGACTAAAAGTATTGCACTTTTGCTAATGTGGCACAGAAAATAAGCATAAAGTGTTTTCGCAATAAGTGAATTTAGCTATCTTTGTTTTCCTTAATAAATGAGGTAAGTATGGAAGTAAACCGGGATTTATTACTTGCGGTTTAACGTTTTATTATTATACCTCCTGTGGCTTTTATTTTCTTCATTTCCTTCATAATTCCGACATTCTGTAATTGTATCAACTTTTGTGACATTCAATGTTATATGATTTATGTATCATAGCCCCTTCTCAACGTTTTTTACAAACTTGATAACTGTGACATGCTACGTAAATATTACCTACTCGTGTTATGCATGTATGATGTTTCAAAATGAGAACAAGCCTTAAACTAATTTGTGAGAGAAATGCGTTTTTTATCATGAAAATATCTCTCTCAATGAACCACTTACTTTTTCAAGGAGGAAGAAAACTTGTGATTTCATAAAACCAAGATTGACCTATGTAGGACAGAAAAAGTTATTTTTATTACAAATTTACAAACATAAAAGTCGCCACACTATAAAAGCGTTTTTAGCCTTATAACCGTGTATAGTACGTATGTAGTACATAGGTACTCAAAAATACTGTAATTTATTATAACCAAATGACGGAATAACCAAAAACATATTTTAATGTTTATGATCGGGTTTCTTTTATTTGTAATTACTGCCTTTTGGTTAGATAAGCGTTTCGTTTCCGTAATGCATATAATGGTACGATACATACATAGATATAAATACAATTGCATAATTGTATATATGAAACTGGAAATAAATTGTAGAAAACATTAATAATAATTAAACGTATTTATTTAACGGACAAAATAAATATTACAATTTTGCCTTTCAATAAGGGGTCCTCTAGCAGCGGCCGATATCTCACAAGCCATTTTAATCTTTTTAAACTAAAAAGTGACAAATCTAATCTAGCATACAAATGTAGGGTAATAGTTAACCTACTCCCTGCCTCAGTATTTTGTTATTTACTTCTTGTACTGCTCCAAATTTCCGGATTAAAGCATTCTTGCGTTGAGTTATATAGTAATACATTGGGAAAATCTGTTAACTTGTTCCCTGAAGGAATTATGCAAATTACGTTTACATTTAATCCATCACTTTTAAAAATGTTCACTCAGTACTGTGTAATATCCCCACGCTTATGACCAAGAAAATTAATCATTGTCGTAAATGTCTGCTTAATTTGTAATGTATGATGACAACTTATCACAGAAAGAGGAAATACCAAAAGTGATTTAAAATTGCAAGTTCTAAAAGTTATACTAATCTTCAAGATAAATACATAGGAAGGATGTGCAAATGCAACTACATACATGCATATATATGTCATTTTCTGTAACGTATGGTTTAACTTAAGTAAAATTGCGAGAATTAACGGTACCCGTTTGCATTTTCAAAGAAGTTCCCACACACTTAAACTGTAAACAAAAGATAAGTAAGAATTTATTTATACGCATCTTCTGCCGTCTCTTGCATTGTTGATTGTAATCAAGCCCTATTTTCAGTAGCTCTTTCACTCAGATTGCATTTCTAGAGCACGACAGATTTTCAAGGTTTCGTTGAAAATTGTCGTCAGGTTGTGTTTAATTTGTGCTTTGTAATCTTTGTAACAAAGTTTTTTGATACAAACTTTGAATTGATATGACAGATACATACATAAATACACACATATGTATGTACATATATGATTTGTTCACTGAACGATGCGTTGTTTTTACGTGCTTTATTTATGTATTTGCATGTGCAAACGTTTTTTGCTCGCAGTGACACTATTTTTAATAAAACATTTGAACTCAATAGAGAATCAAGAGAGAGCGTATTTGATTAAGTTCAATTTGTAATGGATCGTTAACTTACAGAGATAGATTAGAATCGTTTTTATTGTTTTGCAAAATTGCTGGGTGAAACAAAACCAAAATTGACTTTGTTTGAATTTGTATATAAAAATTATACCCAGTAAACCTTCCATACGCAAATCCATAACCATTCATCCACATCTCCAGTTCTGATAAATGCAATTTCAATTATATTTTATGACAACCTAATTTTCAATTATCACACATCGTAACATTTTACGAGTAAATAGATACACTAAATGACTGTGTAAATTCACTTTGTTACGTGCTTTAAAGGGAAATGCAAGATGGAAGAATTGTTCCCAAAGGTATTTTGCTTTGCCTCACTACTTTTAATCGTTCAAGGTGAGGTACAACATGTCCGTTTCTACCAAAGTTCATCATGTAGTTCTTCACCTTCACAAACTATATCTCAAACAACGTACAATATTAATGGAAGCTTATTCTCATCAATGAGCTTTCTTGGAATGTAAGATATGTATTTTAATTGATGATGCATTTTTAAACCATTTTGAAATAAGGTGGCAAATTTGGCCATGCCCGAATGTAAATCACAATTGTGGAAATTCCGTCACTACCTACATTGTAAACAGCAGCCCGATACCATATTGCGTGACAGGAAAGGCGACAAACGCGTTTTATAATTTTAGAATGATGGGAGATGTGAATCAACGTGCACCTGAACTTTATCTTTATGCTTCCTCTGATTTCACTGGACAGCTTTTTAAAATTACAGGAAAATGGAACTCTAGCCTAGATTTTAAAGTTGGATCGTATTTTTTCACGGGGAATCATAAATGGTCACTTTACTCTAAAATTGATTTTAACGGAAAACAAACATGTTTTTCACCTTTTCCTGCAGTTCAAAATCAAGGCTTTGGTTTCAGTTTTGAAAGAAATTCCAAACCGTACAGTATAAAATCTGTTAAGTACGATTGTAACTCTGGGGCAAAAACTGTTCGTGATAGTGGGCCATTATTTTTCATTGTTTTTTTGCTATCTTTAAGCGAATAAAACATTGCAAAATATTTACATATGGATGCCAATTTATTCCCCTTGTAGCATTAATTTTGAGATGTTAATATTAAATGTTATTTTATTTGTTATCCAGCATCGTGTTAGGGTTATTCAACCGCTGGGTGTCCAACCAGTTCCGAAAATTGATCCTAAGAAATATCCAATTACAGCTCCCAATGGCGAGATGTTTAAAGCGCCCGGGGTCAAAGTGCCGAAGATTCCAATGAATATGTTGGCAAGAACTTGTCCCAATGGAATGAAATTAAGCTGCGCTCCCGTGGTGGTCGCGGCTGTCGTACTGTTGGTTGTAGTGTTTGTAGCTGGGGCAGGGGCCGGGGCCGGCGCAGGGGCAGGGGCTGGCGCGGGAGCGGGAGCGGGCACGGGCGTTAAAGGTCTGGTAAACGTAATTGTATTACTTGTTATAATGTTTGTACTTACATGGCGAAGTACAACTTATTCTTTGGTATAACTGCTGCCGCAAAAGCGACGCAAGAAAATACTGCCAATATTGCCATTGCACGAGCCATTTCGTTTTGGGATTGTTAAAACTTTTTCAAGTCCTTACAACTTTAATTTCAACTGGAGATTCGATGCTAGAATGATCGCACAAATCCAGAGATCCCATTTTATATGTTTCAATTCATTGTGCTCTCTTTGCCAGCGACTATAATGTTTATTGACGTCAATTGAATGTATTGTACATACATTTAAAGTATAATACAAACAATTGAGGAGACACTTATGAAAATATTGAATCAGATGCAGCATTGTATTAGTTACCTATGTACCTGACCTTCAAGTGGTAAAAGCATTGATGAAATACTAGAAATACTGACTTATTGAAATAATTAAATCATATTTACAAAAGAACTGCAAACATTGAACTAAACTTCTTTTCTGTAGTTATTGAATCTTGTTTGGAGCGCTGGAGATTATCCTTTGTTTTTTTGGTAGTCATCTCCATACTCTATCAAAATGTCATTTTCTTTCTTAAATCTTGATTTTTTATTTATGCTATTTCTTCCCCAGTGATTATGCCACTTTATGCTGCATCTTCTATTATGTGAATTTAGTGCTAAGCTCATTGTTGCGTATCGCGCATTTCATTCACGAATAACACTATATTTCTACCTTTTTAAAGTATTATGTGCATTAAGTAGTATGTGGCTGGCTGTTTGGCTTGGTTACCTTCTTCAAGTCGAAGGGGATTGTTAGCCCAATGACTTACTCTAGTTTTCATTTAATTCTCAGTTCTCAACAGTCCTTATCTGTGGACACTTCCACCTCTTCCTTTCCCCTTTTTCAAATCTGCTTCTTACATTGATGTGTTTAACTTGGTTTTCAATTTCGCATTTATTTCAAAAAATATTAAAAATATATGTAGTTTTCATCAAATTTAGGAACTTTTTGAGGGGTATTTGAGTTCAAAAATGTAGGTACAACAACCTATTTTCATACGCTTTGTATGTAAACTTTTTGGATTAGATCAAGTGATACTGTGCTCAATAATATAAAGCGATCGTGAAAAGGAAACAAAGATCTGCAAACAAAATTTGAGGGGTTTATTTCTAGACTGAATTTTAGCACATTTTACTACAACTTATAGTGCTATTGTTAGAAAATAGGTATTTTGATAAAATGGACTCTCATTCAAGACATCATCACCACAGCTGTCATTTGAAGCATCATTCCAATACAACTGGAAGTGGTTTCGATAGGGTAAGGCATTAATCGTTTATTCTTATTTGTAAAATTGTTTATGATTGCATATTTGATCTTATTGTTTGTTACACAACAAAGATCTCGACATTCGGCACTCGTTTCATTGTATTGAACAAGCACTTTTACGAAATATTTAAATAGTACAATTTATTTTTAGAATGAATTTTCTCATTTTCCACCTCAAAATCTTGGCAGTGACCAATCGTACAACAATGGTCATTGTATGAAGGCTTTTGTTCATCTAAAATCAAAGCTGGACTGCTTACTCCAATGTCAAAGCCATTCTTTTAATCTTATGCAAAATTTGTGTAATTTGATTGATTTTGCAATTTCCTCCGCAATTCTTGACACTGAGTTATAATAACAATCTAAATACTTTGCCTTATGGTCTTTAAGGAATAGGACACGCATGAAATTTAAAAAAAATTTAAATAGACAATCATTGTATTGTTCTCTAGCTAATTTATCACATTAAGAGATATTGTCTTTATTTGAATACTCTATTGATGATTATTAAATATTTTAAACATCAATGCTTGATTATCTCTGTTTACTTCTACCTAAGGACACACCCATACTATTTAATAAGATAACTTTTGAATTCAAAACGCTCAATAATTAACGTCGTCGTGACTTTTAAAAATTTACTCATTGCATGAATGCAATCGTGCGTTTTTAGTGGAGGGAAGGTGTGTCCCGTGTAGATTAAGATTACTTAATTCAAATCAATTATTTTATCAAATACATTAAGCGAATGAATAGATATTTAATCTATTGAAACAAGTTGCATCTCAAGTTTATATGTATAATACTTTTACTTTTATCCTCCAGGTAAACTGTGAAATTATGTACTATAAAATCATACATTCCATTACGAAATATTTCTATTGTGGTTGAACTGTATAATTGGGTCACTTTTAGAAATTTCATAATTCTTGAATTTACAAATTCACTGAATTCTGCAAAAAACTGAGTGAAAAATATTACGTCCTCTTGTTGTCATTTTAATGATGTTCGTATTTCTATGCTTGAGTTTATTCACTTGACGAGTGCTAATTTGACTATTTTTTTCTGTAAAAGGGATGTTGCTCGCTTAATTTAATGAGCCGAAACTTTAAAAGCATCAACAAAAGGATCCAATTTACAGAGATGCCACATGATGGTAAATTTGTCAGTTTACATTATATCTTAAGTTGCATTTTAAACTTTTTGGTTGACTTTTATTCAAAGCTCAATTGTTTTTGCTTATGAATTAATTTACAATGATTATCAAATCTAAGGAGAAATTTTTTACTCAAGCAATTCCATATGCTTTCTGACACTTCAACTTCAAAAAGCAACATGCTGGTTTTTGTTTCGATTCATTTAATAAGAAAATGACAACTTTCAATTGCATACACTGCAACAACGATATATATGTACAACAGAAAACTCCAAAGGGTACAATTTTTACTTCCATTTTGTTCATAATTCTGTTATAGTTTTGATTGCGTACGACTCATTGTCTCATCAAAAATGAAACTTTTCAAATCAAGAAGCACATAGCATCATTGTTTAAAAATTACACAATTTATTAAAATATTAGAAACCAAGCATAAATTGTGATGAATAATTAGTTTACTTAGACAGTTACTAACAAAGTGAAAAATATTACCCTACTTGTCATTTTCACTTAAAAATAAAATAAACACTCAAAGGTATAATTCTCGTTTTCTTACAAAAGAAAATGATTTAAAATATTCTGCAACAAAATTTGCATTTTGTCTCGATACGCTATATTATTGCTCATTCTCTCTTTTAGCCTTGTTGATAACTATGTATAGTTACAAAATATATTAAACAATACCATATCGAAGCCTCAACACAAGTTAGGGTACGTATTATTGATTTCCAAGAAGAAAGACATGTGTCATTCTTGTCAATCCATAATTCAAGATTGCCTCGTTATCCCATCATATGTCTATAGTGATTAAGCTTTTAAAGTCATTTTTGTGGTTGGTAGAACTTACAAGATAAAAAATATCATTCCGATTTTGTAATCAATGTAACTCAATTTTCACATAAAATCATCAAATTTTATGTAAGTAAAGTAATAATAAAACTTTGTTGTGGCAATTCATGTCAAAAATAATTACGTAAACACTTACACACATGCTGCAGAAGTATTAATTTGGCAAGGAATGATAATAAGTTAAAGCAAAATGTAACATCGTTCAAAATTATTCCGTCTTATCCTATCATTAAAATATGATGATTTGTCTGGCACAATGGGCCATCTTATTTTAACAGCTTCCTCATATTATTTTCATTAAACAATTAAAAAATCACAAATCCCATTTATGCAGAAAGGTTTCATGGTTTATATTTACATCTCTTCTTCCTTCACTCTCAATTCCGCCATCATCAAGCGTTTCGTTCCGCATTCTTTATTTTAGAGCAACGCATTTCATAAATTAGGACAACGCACAAGCCTTCATTAATGTATAAAACCAAACCGCTGACCACGTTCAACCAAACCCATAGACTAAAATGACTGAGATAATTTATAACTTTAAATAATGTAAACTGTTCCTATTCCTGCTATATTCCTTTGAGCTTTATTTTAATCATTGTTTACTTGCAAGTTACTGTGATTTTGACTCTTTGAACTGGAAAATGCATGATTTGCGTGTGGTACGGATGTTTTTAACGATTGAACGAAATTATAACCTTATGGAATCGTGGATATTAAGGTTTATGAGTAAGTGAAACTCGCTAAAAAAACAAATAAAAGTCCTCAAACTTCAAATTCTGATTAAATCAATGCTCAATTACCAACTCAATGTTTTTATTGAACGCTTAAATTAGGATTGCTCTCAAAAATAGTAATTATTTAGACGAGTTTGTCAATGGGAACAATAATGATTTCTTGCTTATCAGAAAGGATAAGTGTCTTTATGTTGTGATAACATACAATTCTTCAATCACGAGTACATTAAGTTCATTCCAAAATAAATATATCCTACATGATAATCTAATGACTTCAAGCACACATTAATAATCAGAGCCAGAGCTGGGCAGTAAATACAGCACCTAGCAAGAACATTTTTTCCTAAATATAAAAATCCTAAAAAACTTGGAATTATAATCTTAAATAGGCTAGAACATATTTAGCAACATTTTCACCCACATGCATGATAGTTTACTATTCACATACCCCAATTTAGTTCAAATTATATGGAATTTGTCACGGATTAAAACATCAAAAAAGTCAATTAGTGAACCAAATGCAAGAGGCTACACAAATCTACTTATTTCAAGCTCCTAAATGCAAAGATGTTGATTTCATTCATAATGTATGTATGTATGTACATGTATGATTGACGTAATTCGAGATTATTTGGTGCGGCATCATGAGGCAATCTTCAAGTTAGATACGCCTTTAACAAATCTTTATTTACAAGATAATCATCATTATGACAGAGTAGGTGGGATACATAGGAACAAATTTACCATATAATTTTAAATGAATTAATTAAATAAAGGAATTAAAGCATTTTTAAAACATATGTATTTATGTATCCCACTTTTTGATTACATCGTGTGTACCATCGTGTAAGACACATATTTGTAAGGTTTAAATTGGATCACTCAATGATTGTATGTATATTTTTGTACATACATACATGATTGTACATATATTTAAAAGTTTATGAAATGACGTGACTTTCATTTTATTACGAATTTCAGATTTAAAAAAACATAATTAACCAAATAGTCTGGTTTATTTCTACCATCGTATCGTATAAACATGGTGCATTTATGGTCAAAAAAGAGTGAAAAGTGTAGTGTGACTAAAAGTTTAATCATTGGAAAATCTTTCAATTGTCTCTTGTGATGTGAACTAAAGTAGTGAACCCAATTTGCATGCTTTTTGTTGTTGACGGTTAAATTGTGTCAATTCTCATCCTTTCTCTTGTTTTCTATATAAGTATATTTGTGGTAGAAATGGTTGTACATCTTATGACCTTTTGTGCATTTTTAGAATCAAAAGCTATCTTTGATTGTTAAAACTTTGTCATGCTAATCGAAAAGTGATCAGAGTGGCAAATGATAAGAATATATAGGTGCGTCAGGAGTGACATGATACACAAACAAGAATACTTTTCCTTACTTGCTTCTTCAAAGTATTAGTGTTTTTTAATGAGGTCACAAACTGAAGCAAAGACCAGACAATTTGAGAAAGAAATGCAAAATATCGTGATTGCAATGAAATGAACAATTCTAAGGTTCATTTATATAGATAGATCCTTTGGAGAAATCTCTTCCTATTTTTTATATATCGTGCTATTAAAGAAAAAAAAATATTTGGTTTGATAATTGTTTAAAATTAACGACATATGTATATTACTTTATTTTTTAGTACGGAGGCGGCGGATTCCCCCAATTAAGCAGAATATTTCCCCCAATTTCCTCATCTAGTTCGACAACATCTTCAACTGATTCCGATATCCGTGTCACAAGAAAATTTAGGTTTCACAGAAAGCTATGCGCTTTAATTGCAGTGGCTGTGCTATTTGTGGGGATTGGAGCCGCTGTTGGAATCTACTTAAGCTGTAAGAATTATAAAAATTCCGTGAAATTAAGTTTTACTTACAGCTGCTAATTGTTTGAAAACAAAATTAAAATCATAAACCTTGAATGCCACTGCCATACTGACACAAATAGTTTTTGAAAGAATTTGACGCTATGTTGTTCTTGCGTGATTTTCAAGTGTCATGCTTCAAAAAGCAGATAATATTGCATCTTCTCAATTCTTGGCAATTCTCGCAGAGGAAAACAAATAACGAAATCAGTTAAGGTTGCGATTATGCAGAAACGAAAAGTGATTTAGAAATGTTATTATTACGTTAAATCTTGAAACAAAGTTTCTTAAAAGGAAATCAATTTTTCAACGGAATAAATAAATTATCGTAATCTCTTATTAACTCAGTCCAATAATATGTACCACGTCAATTACTTATGTCCCAAAATATTGAAAGGCATATTAATAAAATTCATTTCCCATGACTCATGTGTCACACACTATCATGCTCTCTAAACTCGCAACAAGAAAGGCGAAAAAGCCAATTTTAATTAATATGATATTTTGATCTTTACAGATCAATTTCTCATGGGTATGGCACCACAAATGGGGCAAGTTTTCAGAGGGACTATGATTATCAAAAAAGGAGACATTTATCAAGAAGCACTTTCTAAATTAAATTCTTCAATCTTTAAAGAAAAATCACAAAAGTACAAAAATCTTATTGATTCCGTATACTCTGAGAGTGTTGTCAAGAATGCATTCATTGGATCAGAAATTTTGGCGTTTGATGGGTAATTAATTGATTTTTGTAAAAAATTGTGTACAAATTTATTGCTTATTTCTTGTCACAGAGTGGACCATGGTCCACTTACTATATTCTTTAATCTACACGTGGATCGGCAGAGAATAGGACTAGATTCTGGGGATCTCTTTATAGTCTTGGCCGATGCAGTGAGAAAGGCAAAAGGAGTTTTAAATGATACATTGGTAGTTGATCAAGACTCTCTGGAAATCCAAGGTCTGGGTTTTATATTTCATTAATATATCTATTTCGAACGGTTTTCAATTCAGAACGCAGTATGCAATTTCTTTATCTTCCATCAACTGAACGAAATTATGTTTCAATCGGCAACATGAATGATAGCGGGGAACAAACCGATGATCCAATGTTATCAACTCAAAGCCCTACCATTTCTACTTCAACTACACGTCGTCTTCCGTTGGAGAAAAACGCAAAGGTTTTAAAAGGACAGGAATTCGATCAAGTTCCTGAACCAAGCAGTGGACCATCCTCAATTGTTAACTTAATTGAAACAGGATCTTCTTCTTGTAGTGCAATGACGGTTGATTTTTGTGTAAATGTCACAACCGCTTCGAAACAACGTTATCTTGATGATTTGACATTGCTTCAGTTAGCTTCTATTGTTGAAAGTCAGTGTTATCCTTTTTCCGCACATTTTCTTTGTTCTTGGGGTGTTGCTTGTCAAGGTCAAAAGGAGGATCACAGTCCTTTACTTTTACCATGTAGAGACTATTGTGAAGAGTTCATGGCAAATTGTGGAAACAAGCTACCTCGTCAGATTAAGGACAAATTAAAATGCGGAGGAGATTGGAAGGGACATGGTAGTTGTATAACAAAACCAGGATGTGTTGCAAAATTGCATGAAACAGGACAGAAACAAAGGGTTTGCGATGGTGTCATGGACTGCATTGGTAATAACAAAAATTATTCCAGTTGCATTTAATCACATTGAATTTAATTAGATTTCAGGTGATTACTTATTGTAAACAACAAAAATAACAAAATAAATTGAAAAATAGCGATGAACTTCATTGTCAATATTGTCAACCTGGAAATTTCCATTGTGGGGCAGGTAAATCATGCATCCCATCAGAACAAAAGTGTGTAAGTATAAATCTATCCATATGTATCTATTAGTGTTTCTTTATTATTTACCAATTGGTTTATTGATTGATTTTGATATTTTAATTTGACATCTGTCTAACTTTCTTTCGATCAGGATGGTAAGATAGATTGTGGAAACGGTAGTGACGAAAAAGCCTGCTTGACGTTGGCACCTTCTTCTGAAGCTGCTGGTTACGTCCATCAGTATTTTAATGAGGGTACTTAACATACTTTTTTATAAATATCTAAATATTACATACTTAAATATAAATATTTTAATGTAGGTTATTTATTCGTTCATGACCAAGGAAAACTTGGGAAACTTTGTGTTGAAAGAAATGAAACTCAGTCAAATTCACTTTGGGCTCAAGACTCAAAACTTCTTCTTGACAACATTGGTTCCTCCGCTTGTGAACTTTTAGGGTTTCGAAAAGTAGCCTTTGTAAAGATTCAACAGGATGCGGAAGCTGCTGAAAACAAAGACAAAGGGACCTATGTAAGGATTCAAGAACCAGGATCATCAACTGAAGTGACTTTCTCCCAAGGTTCATGTAAATCAAAGCAAGTGCTCTACGTCGGCTGTAATCACTTGGGTGAGGTTCAATCTCAATCTCTGAATGTATGCATGTATAGTTTAACATTTATTTTAATTTACCCTCAAGAATGTGGACAAAGGCCTTCCCATCAAAGAAAGCCAACAGGGTGGTCATATCATGGGGGTAATGAATTGTTAATTCCCGTTTCTTGAAAATCTGAAATTTTTTAATAATAAATTAGATTGGCCTTGGCATGCCGGACTTTTTAAGGATGGCAATCATGTTTGTGACGCAACTTTGGTCACCTCACAATGGCTCCTTACTTCTGATTACTGCTTTGCTGGTCAATCAAAGGCTAGATGGACAGTGCATTTTGGAAGGGTCCGAATGAAAACTGAAAGCCCTTGGCAGCAAGAGCGGCGAGTTGTGGGTTTGTACATGTTCTTATGTGAATGTAATATGGATTCAAATGGATTGTCTTTCTCTTAACAGGAATGGTCAAGTCCCCTCTGGGGGATCATTTAGTTCTAATAAAAATGGCGTCTCCAGTAATATTTTCCGACTTTGCGAGGCATATATGTCTTCCAGATGAACCTGAAGGCAGGATAGGGAAGGGGTATGTTTTATACAATGGTATTTTCCAACTATTTATTTCAATATTAAGGTTTCCATCTTGGGAAAAAATCCCAAGTAAATGTATACGACTAGGATGGAGTAAAGAAGGTGACTTCTAAGTTATGAAATGAATCAACTATGTATCTAATTAATAAATAATAATTTTTTTTGTGAATGCAAGATGAACTTGTGGAAACTCCAGTTCATCAATTGGGTGAAGATTCCTGTAATCCAGCCGCTTTCAGTAGACATAAAAAATCTCCAGTTGTAAACCCTTTGAAACCTTCCTCGCTGTGCTTTGAAAATGGTACATATTCTTACTGATTGGTATTTTTGGCTTGACGTTTTTTTTATTATTGATGCTGTAAAGACCCTCCTGGAAGAGACTGTTTGAAAGAGATTAAAGTATTTGCTGGAGGACCAATATACTGTCAAAATGAAGACACAAAAGAATGGGCTTTAGCAGGAATAGCTCCAACAGACTCAAAACCCAAATGTGGTATCGAAAAATATAAAGTCTCATCAATTGGTGGAAGTACAGAATGGATTTTAAAAACTATCGAGGCCCTTACTAACAACACCTAGGATCAACTTCCAAGTTGTGATTGCTAAAGTGAATCCCTAAAGTATCTTTGAAAATACCCTCAAAAATGGTGTTGTAATTGACTGAATGAATTATAAAAGGGGTGCATAGTTTGTAGTTATTTTGTACCTATTATTTCGGGGTATCATATAGAACAATAAGTTGATGAGTCTTTTTAGACTAAATTTTTTACACTACCATCCCATCATGCAATTAGTTAACTACAAGGCTAGGATTAATTAATCAAAAATTAAATAAGAATTTTATAATTATTTGTGAATTAAAAAGTTATGCAAACATAAAAACCCAATTAATCCTAGACATATTACATACATAATGAATTAAAACATGAATTAAGACAATGGGCAGCGCGAAACTTATTCAATTCCAATCCACTTTTTAATTGCATAAAACCGTGTGCTTCGGCAATCAGCATGAATAACTGAACAAAGTGCAACGTCTTAAAAATCCTTAAGTTGGTCGAAGCACCGTAATCCAATGGCCTGCTGGTGATATTTTTTTTTATCTATTTCAACTGGAGAAGCCCCACGACCCCCCCAAAAAATGTCGGAAAATAAGCCTCGACTCGTCGTAGATTCTGAAACTGCACCACCCACTCCCGGTTCTCGAAATGGAAGCGTGGATTCCTTCTTTAAATCCTTGAATGATATTCCCAAACCAAAATCCAACTTGAAGGATCTTGAAGCTGTGAAATCAACATGGCATCCTTTTCCAAAACGTCTAAAGTAAGTTAACCTTACGATTAAATACTTTTAAAAAAGTAATGGATTATTTTAAACAAACCATTTAGCACATGGGGATTTAAAGTAATGAAATTGTCTGTTAATTGACCCATTTTTGTAATCATTTGAATTAAAATAATCTAATCTTGGAGCAACCTATTTTTTGGCAAGTACTGCTGGATGTTGATGACAGGAGGTCGATGATAGTCAACAATAGGATCGGAAGGGTCGAATAGAATCGCATCTATTCGGATGAGCACATGAACATTCGAATTGTTAAAACGTAGGCAGTCTAACGACTTTGAGTTTGAGCAAGTTTTGTTGACTACACACTTTCCTCTTTGCACTTTGAGTTTAGTTTGGCTCTGGCTGCAGGGCGAGAAGGACGCTCGTCAATACAGAATATATATATAATATAATATATAGCAAAATTAAGAGGAATTGTTTGATTAACTTATTGTGTTTTGTTCTTTAGGCCTGGTCATTTTAACTCCACAAATAACTAACCAGCCCTACTCTCCGCATCTTTAATAGACAGCAAAATACATGTAATTGCAAGACTTACCTTTGAAGAATTAATTTACTTTTGGTTATACAATACAAGTACTAATGTAATGATTAGTTTGGATAATCGTGATGTGTATTAAATTGTTAAGCTTGATCCAACTTTAAGAGTTGTTATTGATCCATGGATAGTGAAGGTGATTATATAGAGCAGAAATGAAATCGTAAGTGAATTATCATTTATATCAGTATCATATATTGTAAATAAAATGTAATTATGTATCCACCTATAGCGTGAGCATATTCAACATAGTGCGCAATGATTTACAGAAAATAATGAATTTTAAAAGCCCAGAAACCAAGACCTAATGCCAGACTGACGGCAGAGATAAAGTAGCTTTAATAATCACTCTTAACCGAACCAGAACCAGTTGGTGAAATCAGCAGGGAGTGAAATTGATCAGAACCCTTTGTTTTGGTTTTTATCATGCTATTATATATTGTTTCACCCTTTTCAGTCATGACTTGTTCATCCAAGATACACATTGGTTGTCCAGAAATGTAAAATTGATCTTGTTTGGCCGACGCTTTGAAGTTTTCCCTTGTCTCTTGTTCATTCCCATAACACATTTATTTCTCCTTGATTTAAAATTGGTCAAAGGGAAACCACGGGTATTTGTACTTCTACCCTTTCGTCTTGTCCTCTTCCTGTTTTTTGTTTAGATCTGGTCAACCTCTATCCAATTTATCCACTTTTAATGAAATTTAGACTGTACAATTTTCTCCTACCATGTCTATATATTCTCATGTTAAATACACATTTAACTGTGCATCCAGTAGTCTCAATTGACTTGCTACTTCAATTGATACTGCCTATTGTCAAAGACATGCACAATACACACACGTTCTTCAATAAGTACATGAGTCGTTTACCCCATACGTCTGGTTTTGTGAATCGGTAGATTCTGCACAAACTGCTAAATACAAGGGCCTATTCGAAATTCAATCTTGCCTTAAGAATAAATTGCCAAACCTTACTATGCTCAGTTGTTTTGATCCAATTAAATGCACCATTACTTTGATGAAGATGCGTGTAAATGTAAATGTAAGCCTTCAAATGAAACTAATCATTTTATCATGTACAACCCGTTTTGGTTTGATCAAATACCACATCTCTCCAAATTTGGTATTGGACTTTTGTGGACAATTTAAAATCATTAATGAAAATCCGGTTATGTTTTTTTACGTTTGGATTGTTTTCATGTTGGCTGGGTTTGTAGGGGTAGGTTATGGTGGCATTTGGCAACACAAAATTCATTTCAGTAACCATTATTATATCAAGTACCTTCAAGTGTGTAAAGAGTGAGTACTAAATATGGAGTATGTAATAATTAAAACAGAGATTCTAGTAATGTAAAGGTATCAAGGCATGCGCTTTATTGCGACTCCAAAGTCCATTCTGTACAAATTCCCGGGTTGGAAATTTCTTTGAGAGGAAAGCTTATCCTAACCATTTCCTTTTAATTTCTCCAATCTACTTTACTTTGTCATGATTAATTCAGTCATGATCCCTCTTTTGGTTCCTCCTTCCTTCAAAATAATGTCACGATACTGAATACTGAATGTGAGATCAAATTACGGGGATGCGTAGCTCTTATTATTAGAAACAATGTTTGAGACTGTTTTAGGAAGAACCTTTTTCAGTGTAAAATTACATTACCACAAACTTAAGTTGGTCGACTTAAGGTAATACTACTTTCTCTGGTAAAATTACCATCTTATAGGAAAAGAAAGCTACCAACTCTCAAGTTCTTTAACTATTGTTTCTTAAGCAGTATCCAGCAAAGTTTTATGTGAAAACTTTGAACTCAATAACTTTGATTACATATAAAGTAGATTATGAGTTACTCCATTTTTCCAGGTCCTATCTTTGTCCGATTGTTTCAAAATTATTCATTAGTGGTGATTGTTTTTTTAATGGGGAATAATTTCTTTCCAGAAAACCGTCAAAGTTAAAATTGATTTTGCTTTTTGCTATTTAGATTATATATCTATGTAGGTAGTTAAAACGACCCCACAAGGACTCTATTTAAGTGAAACGACAATGGCGTTGCATTATTGGCTTGGCTCCATGTTCTTTTGCAGGGTGCCGAACTTACATATTCCCACACTCTTATTTTGGGTTCACCTTCATGGTTTTTTTAAACATTTTACTCTGGGTTTTATGATCATTTCGTTGTATTTTTATTCTTGATTTGATTGCATTTAGATGGTGATGAGTTGACCATTTGTTTGAATTTAGTCAAACTAGAACTGCCCATTGAATAAAACAAGCTTATGAACATCATCAATTTTAAAGTGAAGTGTCGGTGCACTTTTATCTAAGTAAATGGAAGTGTCTGTGGGGGGTTCGTATATTTACTAAAAGGGAGGAGGCTCGAAGCTTTTAGTTGTAAAATTCTAGTTTGAACTACCCTTTATTGTCCCTAGTCTTTCGGAGGAAAAGCCGTTAATCAATATTTTCCATCATTAATGATCCCACTTTTGAGCCTTATTTTAGAATCCTCTAGTTTTACCTTCATCGTATTTGCATTGCTACAGCGTCCCTTCCATAATTTCATTATGTACCTCTCGCTGAGAAAAAAGTAAGTTTGGAATTTTCAACAAAAGTCTTCTTTGTGTCCCATTCAAGAGTCCAATGAAATCTACATTCACGCCTGCACTTGTAATAATAAAAATTATTCTCACTTCTAGACATTTTGACTTGAACAACAAATCTCGTTGTCTGCCTTCGCCTGCCCTTCCCTTTCTTTAGAAATTCAATAATAACTCAATGGTCACTTTCAGCCTCACTAAACCTCACCAACTTTCCATCTTTTACACTCCAACAACAAAATCAAATTTGACCCATTGATGTATTGTGAAACTCATAATAATTTGGGCGGAGGGTGTTTGAGTGAGCAGTATTAAAGTTTCAGAGTTTGTAAAATCATGAGCGTTTTGAGAGTTAAAACTTCCAGTGCAACTCCATATAGCCCGAGTCAGGGAATACTTTTTTCAAAATCGGTGGGGGGTTACCTAGATGAG
>JAAOWG010000408.1:0-19415 GCA_036491945.1 Paranurophorus simplex
CGTTTTCTCTAGCAGTTAATTTAATTAATTTTGCATTTGATTGTTATACTTTGTTGTTTGCAAATGAGGCAACCAAACCTTTAAATAGCATTAATGAGAATCTATCCAAATTAGCTATCCATTTATAGCAATAAAATTTATTTATTAGCCATTTGCTAAAATCTCCCCTATTCTCAGCCTTGTTTGCAATATTGTATATGTATGGAGTAAAAGTAGTTAGAGTCCTGCAGTCTTCATTCAGATCAAGAGTTGAGCACATGTAAACGTCTTCTCAAACTTTCTTCAAGGGAAAACGTGTCATTTTGTGAAGTTTTTTCAAAGCTAAAAGTTTTAGAGTAAAAGCCGTTCTGGTACATATTGAAATAAAAACTTATAAAATAGCAATAATTCTCATTTCCATTCAATACATATTATTTATTTATTTAATATTAAAAAGAATTGAAGGAAGGAATATATGAATCCTTGACTGAAAATGTAGTGAAAAAAAGTTATATCTTCCAATGCATTCCAATCAAGTTGGAACTAAAGTTTTTCTGTTTATTTCAATTCTTCTTCAGGTGAGCTTATGAACAAACAATGATAACTAATCACAGAGTTGCGACAAGATTTGTATAAAATACATTACACATTTATAATCTCTTTATGGAAAAGGAAACTGAATATTAAGTACCTAAGAGAATCAAAAAACGTGATGGAAAAATGCAAAATATGAAATATTTTTCAGAGGAGGCAAGATGAGAATTGTCTTTCTTTTTCCTTCTTAAAACAATGGATTCTGCTTCATCTTGGCATTTACATGTGTCCGAATCTCATAATCCTTAATTGAGTGATTGCTCCATTTTATTTAATTGTTAAAACGTAAAGTTTTAATGGCTAAACTTGTAATTTGATTTCACCACTGGCTTTTTAACTTTCATTCAATGGGATCGATTTATTATTAAATATGTAAAAGTTGGAAAGAATGCCTCCCTACTTCCCCATGATAAAAATATTAGGTCAGCTAATTTCTATTCTAAAGAGGCACTTACTTTTCAAAGTATTTTTTATTGGAAATATTGGGAAGAATGTTATTATTGCTTCAATCTTGCATAAGTGGTAGTTTTGCGGTATTAAAATCCTAACGCTGGCGCCTAAGACAAAACAACGGAATAGATTTGGAACGTTTTATAAAATGGTTTTTGCTCTTACTTGGCAAGGAAGTAAAAGTAGTTGTAAAGATAGTTATTATTGCAAGGAAAAGACATTGCTTGGGTTTTATTTGGCTAGATTTTCAACAAATAAATCATTCCGTCCTTTTCTTTTTATTAAATGTAACAAAATATAGGGCGTTTGTAAAATGCTAATTTTTAGCCCGAGTCAGGGCTTATAGTGTCGCTGGGACATTTTAACATCTATAGCCGTCAACCACGGGGTTATTTTGTGATATGACCGGACGCTGTTTTCGACCCCCAAGAACTTTGAAAAGTGACGAAATTTCACATTTTCACAATCCCTGACTCGTACTGGAATGAAGTTTGTGCTTGAATGTTTTTTTTCCTAATTTCCCTGCTCTTCGAATCTTTGTGTATTAAGTAAGCATTAAGCAAAGGCAGGATTAACTTGAATGCTTTGCCTTCTTTATTTACTGTTAACTTGACTCTAATTGTTATGTCCGTTGTAATTTTCATCCCCACACTCTACAGGGAATTGAAATATCAAAAAGTATTATTGTCCTTTGTGGTTCAGCCGTTGCATGAGGTTGAGGTGAGATTTGGATTTATGATGGGAAGTTGGACAAGGAGGAGGAAGTTTACTTTTAGATGCTTCAAGAGTAAATAAGATAATTCCACAAAATCACCCTCAAAGATGCCTTTTTTATGTGGGAAACAAAGCATATTATTGAATCCAATGCAGAGTTTGGTGAGCAATTATTCCCAAGAGTGAGTACATAGAATGCGTACAACAATTAGGAAAAAAATTTAGAAAACTTATCTGCAAAACAAGGAAAGTCCATTTAAAGGCAGATGGTTGTATAACCTGTGCTTCGTAAATTACAATTATTTGTCCATTATCACTCATAAATTGTTTTCCACTCTGGGTTGAGTGAGTGACATGACAAATTCAGTGTTGGTTAACTAGCCATTGGTCAACATAAGATGGAAAGCATGTCAAGTAATCTGAATCAAATATTTATGTACAGATAGTAGGACATTTAAATATAAATTTTTAATCAGCAGTCTCATTCCTAGTTTATTAGAAACGTATTGAGATTTGTACAATGCACAACAACTGATTTCTGTGATTTCCATCAATCTCATATGCTTAAACTTGTCTAACATTTTACATATGAAAATGAAGGTGTGAAAAAAATAAGATTAAGACTGCAGGTGGCTGTGAATTAGAGATTTTATCAAAATCTTAAGGAAACTCCCTTAATACTTGAATGAAAGTTTTAAAAAATCTTGCAAGTTGGTAGAGTCACGTACAATACCATTTATCACTGCAATATTATGATTAGTAGGGAAGGGAATCTGGGGAAATTAGTAATCTCATGAACATTCCATTGATTCTCCATAATATTGGGAGTTGTCTTCATTTGTGAAAAAAAGACCAACCGCTAAGGTGAGATATTGATTGTTGCCCAAAGGGTTAAGTGGTCCTTCCCTTTTCCTTCTTAAAGAATTTTTTCATGGATTTTACGATCCATAAAAAATCCTAGTCATCCTCGCAACCACACGCATGATGATATAAGATCTTGTCAATTATGTGTTTGTCCATGAGAGCAATTAACTAATTTGACTTTAGTGTGCATAATGATATTTCATACCAAATATTTATACAAACTGACGCACTCACAATTTTGTATGGTACTTAGAACTTATAGCTATACACTACGCGTGTAGAATTAAGAATTCCGCATTCTTTTGCATTTACGAGATTTTTCATGAAAAACCATTTCTTTTGTGTCGGTGCTTTGAAGTGTTAAGGTCTTTTGTTTGGATGAGGGCGTGTAACTAATTAATGAAGGCGGGGGTGTCGAACCCTTTTCCTACTGCTGCAGAAGAACCAAGTTAATTAGTAAATGTGGGTTCAAGAGGTAATAAATCACAGAGTAATTAAAAATGGACTTTTATTTTTTTTAAAAAAATGATTCATATCGGTGGGTGGGGTCTCATGAATTTTTATGATTTTCATAATTGAAGCATTTGTTTTAAATAGTTGGGCAGAGGGTTGAGTATGTAAGATGTAATGGTTTGATAAGAGAAAGTTTCTTGGGGGTATGTGGCCGTGATTTGGTGGGTAATCAGGCAAAGAGACAAATAGGCAAAGTTGTCCACCATCAGCTTTAAGGCTTCGAGACCTGAATTCTAATAATAATCTTTTTTGGGGGCGAAATGATCCAACGGGATTCCTCATAAAGAAATTAACGTTTTAAAAATATCCTCATTGCTTCAGTTGTTAAGATCAGGATTGGATCACATAAGGAAAGGAGAAAGTATTAAAAGTTATTACCAAGTAAAGTGCATTTATTGTAAAAAGGGAGGAAAGGGCCGTTATGTTTGTTGTAGTTTATTGATTCCCATAATAAAGAGAATCTAATGCAATTGCTTTTATGCGCAAATCTTTAAAAGCGTTTGAGATGAAGAATCAGCGTCAGGATTTTTTGACAATCTCCTGCTCTCTCGCTCTATCTTATCCTTTAAATGGATGAATTAAAAGTCTACAAGAATACACAGTACAAGAGAGGGTTCGGTTGTTGTCGAGAGTTTTATGAGATGCTTGATAATATTTATAAATGCTGATAGAAGCATCAAAAACTGTCAGACTGGCAGTTTGCCATACCATCCAAATTCACATTATTCTATCCCCTCCACCATGAAAATTTAAACATAGTCCAAAGGAAAACACTGGTTTTAGAACTGTAATTAAATTGGGATCCCACAGTTCCCCTAACGTTCAACATTCAACTCTGGATCTTGATTGTGAGACTCAAAATTAGTTGGGTTTTGAGTGTTAGAGCCAATTAAAATAATCAGAAACATGATCCTTTAGCCACAGACATTTAGAAACTTGTTGAGATTTGGAATAAAAAAGTCCCAATTATTGTGTGTACTGTGATGCTTGAGGCATTGTGGATTTTTGTCTCAAGTGTCACAGTTGCTTTAAAAGGGTAATGTTTTTACTGAAGAAGTTGGAAATTTCAATTAATTCTAGATCTGAAAGGAAAAGAGTTGTAGGATGATCTGATTCTGATTGTTTACTTATAGATAAGAGTCAAGAGTAATTTGTAATTTGATCCATTCCTCTAGGAATCCCAACAAACTAAATTAACTAAACTCCAAAACAATCTGACACTAACTAACCTTGAGGTGGATTCAATCTGTTTGAATAAAAAGTCTGAATATGTGAATACAGGATGCCTACATGATACAAGAGTACCTTTTTTGTATGGGAATGATACTTTGTAATTTATTGTGGTAAAGGGATAGTCCAAAATTAAGGGAAAGTAATGGATCAAGATTCAGAGAAATTAAATATTCCAAGCAGATTTAGATCACAACACAAATCAGACTCTTGTTACAAGTAGGATAACAGATTAAACTTGATTATTTCTGAGCTGTGGTTAGATATGGAATTATACAACTTGTGTTTAAAGTATGATGAATGAAAATGCTTGGATTACTTTTCCGTTTCCCATAACTAAAGGAACAAAGTTCTCATCCCTTAATTTAGCTGACATCTTCTTTCCCTTCCAAAACTTTCTCAGAATTGAAAGGTATTATTTATACATGGGGACGGAGAGAGTTTATTTTATTCAACCACATTCAATGAACAAATTCAAAGAGATGAGTTGCTCAAAGTAAAATAAATATATTTTCCACCTCCCTAATGATTCTTGAGTGTTTTCTAATCCAAGTTGTTGGGGCATGATTTGCAAAAAAAATATGCATTTCTGCAAACCTTTTGCAGTGGTAACAAAACATATGCAGAATGGAAAGCTTTCTCCTGTACCCCACTTTCCTCCTATAAAGGGGAGACTATGGACCATTAACTTTTTGGCAAATCACTTTCTCAACTTGCTAAACTTTATGTAACAAAAAAATCATCTACTTCCCAACGATATTCATTTATTGTGTGGTCAAAGGCCCAGAACCCCTGTGGTTAAAGTTATACATTATAAAAATATATTCAAGCTTTTGTGATGAATGATTTTAGCCTCATCTCTCTTCCTCCTCGGTCTATGATGGGGATGAATGGAGTGGTTGGTCGGAGTGGACGCAATGTTCGAGAACATGTGATGGTGGGGTTACCCAACAGTTTCGAAGATGTACCAA
The DNA here is from genome assembly GCA_036491945.1 of Paranurophorus simplex. Lineage (NCBI taxonomy): Eukaryota > Metazoa > Arthropoda > Collembola > Entomobryomorpha > Isotomidae > Paranurophorus > Paranurophorus simplex. Next base: position 5,316 of record JAAOWG010000408.1, read on the forward strand.
TCCCAACGGATGTCATGGCGTGTCAATCAAAAGGAGAATGTGCAATATGCAGGTAAAACAAGTAGAAGAATACATTATGTACATAGTAGTAGTGATAGCTTAAGCTGACTTGAGATTGATGGGATTTTTAACTGGATTGAGATGAATGGGATGTTTTGTAGTAAAATGCAAAATAATTTGCAAATTTTTCATTTAACTACAAAACATTTTATTAACAAGTAAATGAATAAGTGGTTGAAGGGATATTAAGTGATTGATGATCCTTCATCCTTGGAGAGCACTTAACTCTGTCCCAATTGACTCATCACCACAAACATCAATCAACTTCCAAACGCTTTTTTTCCTCCTTTTTCCAAGAAAGAAATTATCACTGGGAAGGGGTTAATAAGAAATATATAGAAAGTTTGAATCTAAATCTTTTTTCTAGGCTTGTGAGGAAAATCAGGACTATAGAGGGGATCAATGCAGAGCCTACAATGGGATGAAATATGAGGGGAAAAGACGATCCTGGGAACCCATTGAAGATCCACAACAACCCTGTGCACTATTGTGCAAAGCAAAGGGGATTGGGATTGTGAAATTAAGTCCGAAATTAAGGGATGGGACAAGATGTAGGTTGGGATCATTACATGTATGTATTGATGGGGAGTGTGAGGTGAGATGGATGGGATTAATTTAAAAAAAGGGTTGTAAAAAGTTCTAAATTTTGATAACAGCCCGTTGGATGTGATTTGAAGATTGGTTCGCCAAAGACGATTGATTCTTGCGGAGTTTGTGGTGGAGATTCAAAATCCTGTACAAGCCCAGTATATAGGTTAGTTGGGATGAAAGTTGGGCAAAATAAAGATAATTATGCTGATACTAAAATTAATATGAAATTATATAGATGGGATTTAGAATCCGTTGGACCCTGTACTGCAAGATGTGGAGGTGGTCATCAATCTGTTCGAATCATTTGTATGAATTCCTTAACTGGAGAGCATGTTGATGGTTTCCTCTGCAATTCTGCGACAAAGCCAAGGCTGGACTTGCAAAGCTGTAATATTCAACCTTGTGAACCTCAGTAAAAAGTTTATCCATTATGAGAGCCTTTTCTTGATGATAATAATATTTTGGTTAGATGGGTATTTGGTGAATGGAGCGTTTGTTCGACGAGCTGTGGTGGGGGTTTGAAAATCCGAAAAGTTCACTGTGCACAAGAAAAAAACGGGACAAAGATCCAGGTACAAGTTTTTACAGGAAATTATCTTAATTAGTGAAACTTTTATATTTCATTAATAATGAATGAGAGAAAGTAGGATTAAGAAAGAAAAGGGTTAAACACCGGGTGTAATTTATTGTAAATTTCCGTACGTGCAAAATACCCATAATCTTTAACGTTTATTTAACGCCTTTTAATTTCATTGCATAATCAAGTTGGACATGAGAATCCGATTAAGTTTTTGGAAGTTGAGTTAAAACCCGACTTGAGCATTCACAACGCAACAATAACTTGAGAAATTTGTACAACAAAACTTTTACTATGTAAATAGTGAAAGGTGTATTTGTGGGGTGACGAAACTAATCCTTCACAACAAATGGCACAACTTTGTCCAAGTAGCTGGAGGATTACATGTCTTGAAAACCATGTCGTCATGATTTATGAGTGACATGAAAAGTGACAGGGAGCGGGTGAATGGTGGAAATATGGTGTTTTTTTGGAAGCTTCTTTACTGCCTTCATCTGCTCCCTTTGGGCCTGTTAAGTCAATGTTCCGCTCATTTAAATGAGGAGAAGGAAGTCTGGATAAGGTGATGATGATTGAAGAGAGCTGGACGTGCTTTGGCTCTTTATCCACCTGCCTAATTTAATAAGGAAGCTCAAACACAGCTTTGCTCATTCATTTCACTATGAAAGAAATCTGTTTTGGTGGAGCGTCCAGCTATTTTATTGCTCCGTTATTATAGCTCCAAGACAAGGATTCATCCCATTCCCCAAAAACATCTTTTAAACCAAGGGGAGGTCGTGACTGGAAATTTAAGAGTGTGAAATGAAATTAATGTTTCACCATTATTTGTGGAAGGAGTAAAAGGAAAATGATTTTTGAAGGATATTTTTGTGCATCATTGATTGTAATCTGTTGTGGGGCTGTTGAAGTTCAAGTTATCACTTAATGAAATGCTTTTTTTAGAGAAAAGATATAGTATTGAGTAAAAGTGAAAGGTACATAGTATAGCTGTCAGTCAAAGAGAAAGGAAAGGGTTGTGTGGCTAAGCGTTGATCGACATGTCAAGAGAATCCACTGGAGAAATCCAACTAACCATTTTCTTTTGCAAATTCAGCTTTCCTTGAGTAAAAAAAAAGTTGGGATGCTTATTCTGGATAAATTATGGATGATTTCTATAAAGCAGGGAGGGTCGTTACAAGTTGGGAAAGCTGGATAAATGAAATGTCACTTTTAATTCCATATGCCAACTTCACTCATCTCCATTTCTTGATTTACAAAGTTTGTGGGTTGTGTTTGTGAACCAAGATTTGTGTTTTTGATCACCTCTCTGAAATTGAAGGGTGTGGGACTTGGTGATTTGAGAAATAAATTTACATTTTCAAGTTGCTTTTGTTTTATTAGATGTTGAGGGTTGAGGGTAAACGCAAGTGAATTTATTCTGTTTGATACAGGTGGCAGAAAAACTATGTCATCACATAAGAAAACCCAGTAATCAAGAATCCTGTAATCAATTGCCTTGTCCTCACTGGCATGCCTCCGCTTGGTCCATGGTAAGAGATTTGATTAAAGTTGATGGTTGGTTGTGAAATTTGAAAGCATTATTATACGTGAAAGTCAAAGGGAATTCCTTCCCTTGTATAAAACAAGAGATAGAGATGGTTTTTGAGACAAAATCCCCATGGGCTCCATTCACCTTACACACTATAACTTTGTAGATAAAGAAACCAACAATAAACTGTTTTGACTTAAACTATTTGTATAAGTATAAATCCCCCTTGGGTATAAAAATTAAGGTAAAAAAACAGTTTTCATTTGTAAAGTTGACACGAAGGGCTAAATGCTTATTCAATGACTCCTTCTTTTCCCATGCACATACAGCACATCACTCAAAAAGTTAATCGGGGGAAAGAATCTAATGTACGTACAACATAAATCCTCTTCTTTCCACTGATCTGATTCTGATAGTAAAGTGACATGAATAACGGTATCTACGTTGTTTTCTCGGCTTGTAGAAAAAAACAGGGGATTGAAAGCAATAAATTAAGGGTAGTCAAAAGTCCCTTATCCAAATGAGAAAGTAATAAGGTAGATGGGTTAATAGGTCAAAAAAAAAATAGATACATCTTACAAGGAAAGTTTGGTGATTATTTATTTAAAGCAACCCTTTTAAAAAGTTTATTTAGTCAGAGAAAGTTTACATAATATAATGGAGTTGTTTTTTTCTGAAACATGTGCATATTTAAGGTTATTTAGGACACGCTAGTAAAGGTCACGCCATCCCACACACGTCAACCTGTCAGGGATGTACACTACCAAAGCACTATTTGTTGACTAAACTTTCTCTGGGTGAAAGTAGCTGGAATTTATTAGCTGGAAATAACCATACGTTAAATTGACCAATCAATCATTTAACTTGGAAGCAAGTGTGATAAACAAAGTCTAATTATGGGTTTACAAAGTGTAGCAAAAGTAAATATTAATTTAACTTCCAGTGTTCTGTGCCATGTGGAAATGGTTACATGACTAGAAACGTGGTCTGTAGAGATTCTTCAAATCTTCCAAGTTCTCAATGTGACCAAAGACTCAAACCTGGAGAAAGGAAGGGTTGTGAATTGGACAAATGCAGTGGTACTTTAGCCCCCACAGCTCAAGTCGTGCATCGTAGTCCCACAAAGAAACGAAGAGTAAAAACATCCACACCTTCAGAGACTATTGCCTCCACCACTGAAGAGGTTGCTTATGAATATCCAACAAAAGAAGTTGACAATGATGTTTACGTTGAGGGTATATTGTTATTTGAACAAGGATTTTGAACTTATTTTATTTGTACGTGGTTGATTATATAGAAGAACTTCCACGTGAGCACACACTACCCTTGATTCAACCCTATCCCCCGATGGATAACAATGCAGTATTGTTCGATAGTAATGCTTTGCCTGCAGAACCAACGTAAGTTATACTTTTGTACATGTCAGGCTCATGTTGAAGCTAAACCTTGTAAATTTTCAATTGTATGAAAGTTTGTGGGGCCTTTCACATCAAGTCTTTGTTGTAACCTCATAAATTTTTGATTAACTTTATATTTCTCCTGAGAACGTTATAACTAAGTAGGTGATAATCCTGGCTTTGTAAAATTAACATGTTTGCCTTCGGCTTTTGTTCATGTTTCTTTTTTTTAAATTGTTGATGTGTGTTGTTTTGTGTCCCCTCTTGATTCGTTGGTTGCCTCTTCAGCAAAGTGCGTGTGTACTTTTCTTGTGGATGGTTGTTCCTCAGGTAATTCTTCAACATTTTCAGCAAACCAAGCAAAAATCTCACAATCAAATGCAATAGCACTTTTTAAATTGCACTAGAACACTGCACAAAAATGCACATTAAATAAATACATTACGAAATTTCTAAAAAAATCATTTTTAATTTAAACATTATCGTTTTGAATCGGATGAGATTAATGGGATTAAATTACTACACATTGCATCCATTTTGCATACTATAGGCAAATTAATATATGCAATAAATACATAATTATAAAAAAGCAAGCTGGAATTTGTAAATTAACTTTTTTAAAAGTTTTGGTGGAATGAAGAAAAATGTCGGATTCTTTTGGATTTAGTTGATTATAATATATGTATGTATGTATACTCAACTTGAGTTTTAAGCTTGAGTTTAAAGTTTGTGCTAAAGATTGACAAGCAATATATATGTATATAGGAAAAAGTTTGGAATGATGGAGAAAGTAGAAAGTTGGTTTTTACGACCAGTTTGTGGCTTTTTGTGAATGTGAAGATGCAAATCCTTAAAGTGAAGTGAAACACTAACCATCACAAAGAGAAAGTATGTATGTGCTTAAAGCAAAGTGAGAAAATGAAACTACACATACTACTTCATTTACACTTTTCCTCAATTGAATCCCATAGGCATTATATACACATTCAGTTGTTCTTTTCACTAACATTCTTTTAGTTGTTGGGAAGATGCTTTGAGTGTAAAGTCTTTTGTATATGGTTTGAGTGGAATGCTCTCATATTTAATTTTAATTAAAATAAATGAGATGAATGTTGTTTTTGTCTTAATTATAGAATAGCACAAAAACAATTAATGCTTTCACTTGTTCAATTGCATGTAAACGTAATGTATTTAGTATAAATAGTTTGTGCAAATATGTAACCAACTCACTCAAGCAAGACGAGACATTAAAAACAACAGACATCACCCATGGACATGAGAATCAGAACAAATGAAAAGCAAAGCAACTTTTTTTACACTACTGTGAATACGCATACTATACGCATACTAAATATATGCATTTATACCCACAGCACAGTATTAGCCGCACGATGAGCACTCCAAATCATCATTTGACATTACATATTGTTACTCAACAATTACAATTTTAGCTTCGTCGCTGGAGAATGGGGTCCATGCAGCGCGACCTGTGGCGAAGGTCGTCGTACAAGAGAAGTAAAGTGTAAAATCTTTCTAGAATTCTCTCGTACCATTGCAAACCTCCCGGATAAAGAATGCCCAGGACCAAAACCAATTGAAGGAGAATCCTGTTTCTCATCCCCCTGTACAATGGTTGGGGATGGAGAAACTTTGTCGGATGTTCATCATGCTGCTTTAGCAGACTCGGACAGTGGGGTCCCAAACACAAGAAAAACAATGACGGTGGGTTTACCTCCTGGAATATCTGTACAAGATATGACCTACTCTTGGAAAGTCTTGGGTTACACTCCATGCTCTGCTAGTTGTCTCGGAGGTATACATATTTTTATTTGAAGCTTTATGGAAAAAAAGATGAGATTTGTTTAAACGTTTAAAGGGATCCAGGAAGCAATGATTCAATGTGTAAGGGACTATGATCAACGAATAGCTACTCCAGTTCTTTGTATGGACAAACCCCAACCTGATATTGCAACCACAAGAACATGTAATGATCATGTAAGAAGTACACAATAGTTTACAAGATCAATACAAGATTTATTACAAAACAAATTGAAAAACTTTTAGCCCTGTCCTCCAAGATGGAATGTCACAGAGTTTGGACCCTGTTCAAAACCTTGTGGAGGTGGTGTTATGACACGAGAGGTATATTTCCAATTTGTTATATAAATCCATTACAATTTAAATAAAATTGATGGAGGATTGAGTTTAAAGTCAATAGCTGTCTACTTTTGGGTTGGGCAAATTGTAAATTGCCATTCAAACAGTATAATGTACAATGTGAGTTCTGCGTTTGTTTCCTGCCTTTGGAGGAAGAAATCCGAGATGAGATTTTGATGTAGAAAACTGAGAATAAAAGGAGATTTCCTAGAACAGATTTGCTATTCAGAAAAAGATGAAAAGATTTAGGCGTGAATGATAATGTTTATACTAGTGGCGTAGTTTTGGGTTTGCATATCACAACGGAAAATAAAAAGAATGAGAAACTTTTTTATTCGTCGATCGCAGAAGAAGAAGTAGAATTTGATGGATTGAGAAGGGATCCATCTCAACTGAATTGAAAAGCCAGAAATTGAAAGATGACAGAGTATGCTGTTGGGAGGAAAAAATTTTACGTTTTATACTTAATGGAACAAACAAATATTTCATTTGGAAAGACAAATAATATAAAATTCCCTTGAATTGGGTTGACTCATGCTAGAATCTCAACGTTTAAATAGCTTTTTTTTAATTTATCTTCAATTTGAATAGTAAGAATCCACCTTAAAATTGAGATCCACCCGGTTTGATCAATATGCATTGAAACCCGAAGGAAATGGGATTTGGATAAAGTGTATGGCGTAAAGTTACAAAACCATGAGGAAGCTCATATTCAATTTCCTCAATAAGAGATGAGAAAGTGAAAGTGGGTATATCTAACTTTGTGAATCTCAGACAGAATCAAGGAAAGAGGAATTTTGGAGATTAATAAGCTCTAGAATAGCGTAAACAGCTCTATTGTAGGGGATATACAAAAGCTAGACTGATAAAGTGGATCAGTATTGGAGAAAATCATTCACGTTTCATTATGAGCAAGGATCCTCTCATTAGTTTGGGGTTATGTGAGAAAGGATGCGACTTTTCCAGGGGATATTTTTGGACATTTCCAGTCTCCTTTGACGTTTGGGTGACAAACAAATGGACAACCATGTATGACTAAATGTTATAATGTTATAATGGAAGGGAAAATGAGTGGGTGTAATGGAAGGAAATGTGACACCTTGTCTCAAAAAAAAATGAATAATATGTTTATCCCTACTTGCTTTTATCCTAGGTCTCATGTATTCATGAAGTAACACGAGGAAATACGGTGATTGTTCCAATGAGCATTTGTCCATCCTCCAACCCTCGAACTGAAAAACTATGCAATACCGTAAATTGTCCACCATATTGGGAGCCTGGAGTTTGGGGAAAGGTTCAAGGTTTATTTACATTTCTTGTATTTTCAAGATTTATTCCAGTGTTCAAAACCTTGTGGTGGGGGGATAAGGACGCGTACTATTCATTGCAAACAAATAAGCGCGTTGGGACATGTTGTTGAATTGACGAATGGGGATGCTCAATGCACTTCACCCAAACCAGGAGAAGGGAAATCCTGCAATAAGAAATCTTGTTCAAAGGTAATTCTACTATCGGGCTGGAATAATCTTCTGGAGCTTGGCCAAACTCAAACTCTTCCTACTACTACAACTAATAGTATAGTAAAAAGAGTTGAGGAACTAACAAACTTTTGTAATGTCCTAATGTCCTTGTAGATCTATGAAGAATTTTCTGATACATATCTGATGCATTTTATTTGTAGAAGGAAAAGCGTTTTGACGAATGCTAACGAGGCTACATTTTCTTGTTCCATTAGAGCTGGTTTGAATTACCAAAGATATTTCCATTTTAAGCTGCACCTCGTTACTCTTGCTGCTAGCCATTGTTTGGGTGTCAAAACGTACTAAACAATTCACCAGCACTTTTAGCTTTAAGTAACTTTGTCAAGGGAAAAAGCTAGTGCCTTGGAAAGTGATGAAGAAATAAGAGAGTATAAAAGCAGTGGAGACATTTAGTGAAATGCAGATGGAGAAAGTTCTCTCTGGACTCAAAGAACTGGATCGATATCAGTTGTACTCCACAAGAATTTGTGGGGGAATGACTTTATGGTTTATGTAACAAATAGGCTTCATATAAGGCTAGTTTTAGTCCTAACAAAACTAGGACGAGGATATGACGAGATTATAGCTACACAGAAATCTCTAAACTAACCGGTTGGTTGGTCAAAGTTTCAACTTGTTTTGGTTTATTGCTTAGACTTTATGGCACTGGACAAATGCCTTTGTTTTTGTAAAAATACATTTCATCTCATTATGTAAGGTGGTGTTATGACCTTGATTCCAATTTATTCTCTCTATTCATATATGTATAACATCTTGAAAATGTAACAAACTTTCTCCATAATCCCATGATTTACATGACTAAAAGGGTTGTGGTTTTTCCAGACAAATTGCATGGAACGATAGGGACTTGGAAATTTGGTGCATTGGCTTTGTTTATTATTAATCAGCTCATCATTTGATCCAACAAACAAAATCACTTTACTTTCTCTCCTTTGGGTGTAATTTGGTTGGTGGGAGTAGAATAAATAAATCTTTAGCTCCTTCTTGAATGTGGTTTCATTCCACTTTTGCTGTGCTGTCAATTTATAATTACTGCAGTAGCGTATATTATTTAATTATAATGTAGTTGACAATACCGGTGGGTGGGGATCTTAGCATTGAGCCCGAATGGAAGGACAAAGTAACAATTGGAGTCAAAGGAAAAGGAACGGCGTATGCTGGAGTATTACTGAAACTCAAATGTCCTTCTGGCAAAGGGATGGATAAAGGAGCCCTTATCTGGATGAAGGACATGAAGTACCTTAAAGTAAATCCAGACAGGATGGAACTTGTTCATAAGGCGGGGGTGCTCAAGATAAAAAATACAACGTACAGTGATAGTGGCGTTTATACTTGCATTTGTAAGGAAACTGGAAATGGAATTAAAGTAAATTGTTACATTCATTTATTTTTAGTTAATGGGAGATCCGTTTCAAACATTAGTTTGCTAATTAAACCTTATGAAGGTAAGAAAATTTTATGCAATTACAAATCTAAAATAATTGGGATTTTAAAAGGAAAGTAGAGAAATTGTTTAAAAATGATTTTGATTTTGAAAACGATGATACAAATTTGGAAAGCACCCCATAAAGGGGGGAATGGGTGGGGCGCCCCCACTACTGCTGCTGTTATTTTCCATTTGATTTGCAGTACTGGGTGCTGCACTGTTGTAGCTACTGCCACTAGTAGAATCTGGTTGTTGTTCAATTGGAGAAGAATGGCTTCGAATGTTTGAACGAAATATTTGATAGTGGATGGAATCAGAGGTTTCGGTTTCCCCAACGCCATTCCTAAAAACAAAGGATTTTCCACCATTTGTCCAATTTCATTCTTTTTTTGTACTTACGATTCATCAGTGAATTTATCATGGTCCGGTATTGAGTTGGATGATTCGGAAACGATGCATGACGAACCCTGGCTATCCAATGAATTATTATTATTATCTGACATCTTGTAATTAGCCATTGCTTTTGTTGCATAGTTTCGAGCATTCCAACTCAAACTCCCAGGAAGCACTAATTTTGTTGCAAAGGAAATGTCTCGCTCTGTAAGAGTTTTTCGTCCGGCACTCCTCATGAGGTGACAAGCTTGTGAGGCAATTCTTTCAAAAAGATCATTCATCATGGAGTCCATGATGAGGGATGCAGTTGTGTTGAGTTCCATATTAGGCATTGTTAGACGAAGTAATTTGCGACAATGAGTCTTATAAGAACTATCCTGCTTCTTCTTATTTTTCTGACCAGTAACTTTAAAGGGATTCATTTCTGGATAAAATTACAAAATCTTATTGCTCCATATCAAAATGAGATTGGGGTTTCTTACCTTTTGGCTACTCTTGTATGGAGAACTCCAAGTAGAAAAATGAATTGATTTCAAAAGTTGTGAGAAAAAGTTACAAATTAGGCAGCAGTAAGGATGTAAGGATTGCAAAAGTGTAGGGATGATGGTTTACAGGCAATCAGGAAAGTTTTAGGATTTACGTAAGGGATTTATCTTTACAAAAAAGTTTGGTTTACATGCATATCAATAGTTTTTTGGGTATTGGACTGAATGGTGATTAGTCTTAAAGAAATATGGGATGAGACACAACTGGATTATTTTGTATTTGCATATTTGTTAATACATTATGAAATGACAGGGGATAGTAATCGGAAGCGACCCCGTGGAAAAAATAATGTGGATAGTACCCTTTATGCAGACCAACAGGTAAACTACTTGTTAAAGATTAAGATGCAACATGTTAATGATCAAGGCAAACTATTTATTAAAGCTTTTTAATGTACAATTCCCACTAACCGTGTTTGTCATATCTAACTCTCAATCTTTTCTCTTATGCAACTAAAAGGAAGGGGGTGTATCCGTGCCAATGTCTCATGGTCAAATAATTACTCCAAACTCTAAGCTATATGATAATTCTGCTTCTTCAGCTTCATCTTTTCATGAATCATCTATCCTTCAATCTTTCCTCTCCTTCTTTATTATTTGGGTAAGAAGGGTGAATTAAAAGTTTATTTTTGACAACACCTCTCTCTCTCTTTAGAAATGGTTTCGACCAACGAAATTACAACCTCTTGAACAGCCAAGAGCCCTTGAACTAGCTAAATTCTCAAATGAAGGAGGAAATTTTGCTAATTCTTTCCCCCCCTTGAGATCCACTTATGAGGATGAACTGTCCAAAGTTGAGCAGTTATTATCAAAAGGAACAGGCTGGATGAGACATAATAATAAAGTCCATTGGAACAAAGGGGAATGGAGTGATTGCTTGGATTCTGAATGTTTCAACTGGAATACGGGTAAAAAATTGATTTGCTTTGCTAATTCAAGGTAAAAGAACTCAATGAAAAACAGGAATTGCAAGGCTGCTCAACTTTTTGTGCAAATGTTCACTTATTTTATTTGACAGTTATGGGAGTTTAATCTTTTTTAAAACTTTTTTAATTAACTCTTTTAGTTGTTTGATTCAAAAGTTTTTTTTTGTTCATGGTTTATGAGGAAAGCAACCAGGGCTTGAAACATAAAATACGACTTGATCTTGAATGGTTTGCATTTCAGCACTAAAGCGTCGTCAAGTATCCTGCGAATACATGAATGGAACGAGGGTCAACGTTTTTAAGATGAGTCAATGTGGCCCTGAAGAAAAGCCTGTGGAAGCCGTTGAATGCTATAATCCAAAATGCGTTGGGAAATGGCACACCAACTCTTGGGGTTCTGTATGTTTATAAGCTTTCAACGCCTTGCAATTTTTAATAATTTTGTATAGTGTAAATCAGGGTCATGCACTACTTCAGGTTTCAAGACACGTGTCCTTCGTTGTTTATGGTATGGAAGTATGAGAGATGCAGGGGATGCTTGTACCTCTCTTCCAAGACCCATCGTAACAAAATCTTGTAGAACATCTTGTCCCAAAGAGCATAAAGACAACTTAAAGCGTCCCCATCGTCATCATCACATGAATTATCAAACCTTGAGGAAAGAAAGCATGACTAAACCGGTTCTAAAGATGAACAAAGAATTACCCGACTATTGGGAGTTGTACGATCAAGATGTAAATAATTAAAATGTTTTTCCTTTTTTTACTCCAATTCCTGGTGCTTGATGGACTACAAACTATAACGCGATGTCCGAAATTTTTCGGCTAAATTTAAAAAGACTGTTCATCCTGTATCAATCAAATTCATTATACGTAAAGACATCACTACATAGTAGATTATCGAAGTATGAGATCCACCTTGGAATTACGTTAATCCCTGATTCAATATCATTCCATGAAATGTATATATTAATTCTATTTTGTATCCTAATGAGTATTATTTCGATCTCACGTGTCATATTCGAATACGATAAATCTGATTTAACTGCATCTCGTGTCCCAATAAATTGTACAAAAACATTTAATCCAAATTTTATTTACCATTTTTACAACTATGTATGTACATTGAGATTGACTTAAGATTGATTAGTGTAGAACCAACCGTCCTTGGTGGTTTCATAACTTTATTATAATTGTGCTGGGGTATGGACATTTTAGGATCTCTTTAAATATTCAACTTCAACGCCAAACAAAAGGTAAATCAATCTGCAGACGAGTTTCCTAACTCACAAATGACTATCCTACCCATACATTACGTATGTACGTCTTAACAACCAATTAATTAATTTTATTTTTTGATTGAACCCCAAATGACGTACATAACGTCACGTACGTACAAATGTGCAAATGTGCAAATGTACGGACAAATGACGAAGTATCAAACGAAAAACGAGTTTTGCACTAAATCAAGATAACGCCTTAAAATAAAAATAAAAATTCTTTTCGGCCTTGTTTTCTGCGAAATGGAGTTTTTCAGCTTCTGCATCGGCTGCAAGTCCATACATACATATACCTGATCTTATACTCGATTACAATTAATTTATTTTATACTGTTTGATACTCAAATAATTTAAGCCAAGGACGAGTATTGAAAGTTGAACTTTTACAATAAAAAAAATACATTTTGGACTATGAGTATAAATGCAACCAACTTATTAGGATTAAAATCAGTCTACAATTGTACATTACATACGAGCAGCTTTATTTCTCAATAAATGAGCTTATCAGAAACGTGGGTAACCCTTGCAAGGGATGAGGATGAAGCAATAGCTTCCCTTGTTCTCCTTCAATCATTACGGAATGTCAATACAACAAAAAAAATCTTGATTTTGATCCCTGCAAATTATTCGTTCGCACCAAAAACTGAGTAAGGATACCATTCAACAGAAAGAGACATGTAACAAAAATTGAAAACTATTTCATAATTCCTTAGAGCTTTGATTTCTTCTTGTTTTGATGATGTTCGAATAATTTCCGACTTTAATGCCCGATCATGGCTGACAGAAGTAACGACAAACTGCCTTTCAATGATCAAGTACAGGAAAATAGTTTTCCTTCCATCTTCTTGCTTGGTAACTATTCAGTGACGGAAGATAAGATTGTCTTCCCCTCTAATCAAAATAAATGATTTAAGGTACTTGAAAATCCGGATGAAATGTTTGAGATGGGAAATGGAATGGACAATGGAATTCTAATTTTGGAACCTTCATTTCAAAACTTTAATAACTTGAAAAGTCAATTATCTAATGAACAATCTTTGGCTGGCACTTTTCCTTCCTGCATTCTCCCAATGGTGCTTCATTTTAATACTGGGATGGAACAACAAGTAAACTTGTAAGAAACAAGATTTTAAATATGTTGAGTAAGAGGATTGTAAAAAGGTCATAATATACAGAATCCAAAATCTTCCAAAAATCCTGAATTTTATAACTGATGCAACTCTAAATGATAAAACTCCAGAGTTTGTAAAGGCTGGGTGTAACTACAAAAGTAATTTGATGACAGAGTTGAAGTTAAAGGGAATGGGGGTAAAAAAAACTTCCAGTGCAACTCCATATAGCCCGAGTCAGAGAACACTTTTTTCAAAAGTTGGTGGGGGTTACCCAGACAAGTCTTTTCGATTCGAAGACCTAACCTACCCTTAACCAAACACCCCACAAAGAAAAATCTCAAAATTCTAATTTTTTTTTGATAATTTTCAAAAATTTGTGTTGGCTAACCTAACCAACCCAAACTGACCCCAATCGCCTGAATCATATTCTGAAAATATATTTTCACAATATCAATTTGATAAATTCTCAAAATCAAAAAAAAAAATTCGAAAAATAAAATCACAAGCGTCCCCCTTGTGATTTTTGGGTCAAAAAACTTTCGACAACCCCCACCGGTCACTTGGTGGA
>JAAOWG010000409.1:0-19375 GCA_036491945.1 Paranurophorus simplex
CCAAATAAAGTGCGAGATAGTCACTATACAAATTATCGTATCATGTAACTCATTGAATAGTTAGTTAGTTAGGTGTGAACATGTGCATTCTGTTTGATTACTTACACCCGTGAAAAGCTTATACATATGTACATCATTTTAGATTTTACCACATCAGAATTCTGTACGGTAATTCGGTAAACAAGCCAAATTATTTGATTTTTTTTCAGCATAGCTAAAGAACAAATTGTATATGAGGTGGTAGGTAATTGGTGCCATATTTATCAATTCGTGTGACACTGTAATAAGCACGCTTTGAGTCGCTTTGGACGTCCCATATTCATCTCATGAGCTAGATTAAAGTCTATTGTTAGATATAACAATGGTTCCTAATAAGCCTTCCAGATTTAAACAAAATATAAAATATAACGAGGATTTGTTATGAGAACCTCAATGGGTAAAAACAAGTCGGAAAAACCAAAAGTGCTACAAGTTAAAATGCAAGTTTAATTTCATCCATTTTTGAAATATCAAAATAAGGTCATTCCCATGCCGAATAAAATGAAGGTAGCTGCACAAACTTGAAATCATTTCATTGAAGTGCTGGAGTAAATGTCTACCAGAAAAATCCAATAAGGTAAAAAGCAGAAGAGTCCGAAGCCCAAGCCCATTCGGTTGCATTGGTACCTTTCAATTTAAAAACTCCAAGTAATCCAATGGCGAGAGAAATGCTTGTAAATATTATTGAAATAATTGAAGTAATTCCAGCAACTGAAAAAAGTCTAAAAAAAACATTGAAATTTAAATAATTTCTGGTTTAATTACCGATGTCGGAGACGAAATGGATCCGATTGAAAAACTCCAGTAAATGGAAATAGACCAATAAGACACCCAAATCTAATCATATATCGAAATACATGAAATAAATTGTCATTTCCCTTAGAATGTGGAGGAATTAAGATTAAAGCAGGAACCTTGTCTTTAGGTAAAACCATTTCGAATAGTCAATCCCCTTAAATGCAGATACTGTAGCATATATACATACATACATAGTTCAACGTAATCATTACTGCAAATTGCATGAATAATAAATCAATCAAATTGATTGACATTGGTTAGTTTTGTCAAATTATTCTAACAATGACAATTGATGGTGAATAATCTCTTTCAAATATAATGAAGCAGCGCATTCAAAATATTTATTGCAAATCGAAATTTCCTATGTCCTTTTGTTACAAATGAATTGTTAGGATCGAAAAAAAACTGGAATATTTTTTTACAGCTGCAATTAAAAATGCTCAAAACAATTGAATTGTTTTAATTAACATAAAAACATAATGGCAAAAGAATACAGAGTGAGGTTTTTGTGAAATTAACGATTTTATATTTTTTTTGCAAAAAACAGTTCAAATACGCTTTCTTCATAAGCAGGTCAGTCGGGAAGTCCACTTCTTTTTGCATTTTAACCTGCTTTAATAATTTTTTTGCCATTTGTAGATTTGATTTGTTTTACTGTTAGAAGCTGGTAATTTGTTCAAACTCTACAATTATAATAGCTTATCACCAACCGTTTGTCTGCATCATTGGGTATTTATGGCAGATTGGACACCGATCTTCGTTTGTATTCAAATATTGTAGGATGACTGTTTCTACGACATCTTGACTTCTACCTAAGTCTTGAAGTTAAACAACGTGTTTAAATTAATAACAATTAAATAATTCTTAAGGGATCATGTTTTACGTTTACGAACCACACTCCTATCAATATCAAGGATGCAATCCAGTGTATCCTTATCAGACAAAATTCTGTAAATGTGAATCTACTTTAGCAAATTATTATTGTAAGGCTCCAAACCTTAACACGAATCTGATGGCAGATGCATGCCACCTCACTTCTAAAGCCCATCAGAATATGGATAATTATAGAGAGATGATACAAAATTCCAATTCTGCATCTCATCACGCTCAGGAGCTTGGGAAAAGCTTTGACAAATTTACCAATGACTTTTTCCATTTTTCTGACTCGGCAACAAAATTTCTTGGTTCAGTCACATACCCAAATTTCAATCTTGTTTCAAGTCCCAAACCAACCTTTGGCGAAGTAGGAGTATGGAACAGCATGGACAAGGATTTCAAACAACAAATGGAATCCTTTGGAACGCTTAATTATTACAATGAAAAGAAAAATGCAGACAACTGTAATTTGAAGCAAAAATGTGAAAGAAACTGTGATAGCTTTCCAACAGCCCCAAGATGGTTTTGGAAGACGGAATACAAGAATCAAAATCAACTCAAAAGTATGACAAGACCTCATGAAAAGGGGAATATTGAATGCCATCAAGCATCATATTGTAATCCTCATCACCACTAAAACCGTTTATTCAAGCTTGTATAAATTAACAAATGATACCTAAAGTATTTATTTATGTAGCTGCGCCCACTAACATTTAGCCGTATTTATTTGCGTACAATAAGTATTAAATAAATACTTTTGCTCAAACGTCATTTGTCGAGTTAACTAGTTTTAGCTCATAATCATATTTCATTCTTAATGTAATTGACTCTGGAATATTTTCCACAAACATTCCATCAACCCCGAGATTAAAATAATAAAACATTTCCAATTCTTTGTCAGTCATTTCACATTCTACGGCACACCCCCTTCCTGAACTTTCCCTTGAATCTGGTATAGTAAACAAGGTCATTTTTACCCCAAGTTTATGAGCTGTTAAAACAAATTCTTGAGGCTCAAGAAACCCTCCAAGCGAATCAACCAGATCAGGATCATAATCCCATCCTGTGAATAATGACATATATGTATATATGTAATTGTATCTTTATTATACCTCACCTCGAAAAGCAATTTCAGCATCTACACCAGTATACATGTATTCCTTCCATAAGCAAATATAATCACTGAATTGAGCAACTTCAGCAAAACCGTCTCGGGTCAATAAATAAACGTTTGGATGTATTAAAGTCATCAACTCAATGTTTGGATGGGAGACAACTGTGGAAAAATACTGAACAGTATTTTTATCAAAATTTTGTAAAATGACTGGTCCACATTCGATTGAGGTTTCATTAAAATGGCAAGTCTCATTGTCTCCAGAAACAATTGGATATCCGTTATAACTCAAAACGCCGAGAATCAATGTTTCCATAAAATGAGGCACCTCATTAAACACTGTGTTATGAAATTGCGGATGTTTCAGCTCAGGGATGATACCTATCAAATAACTATTATATTTGATGCTCCGATCCACTCAAAAAATAATACCAACAGGTTTTCTGACGCTGTATGAAATTTCATGGATGGAGTCCAAAAATTCTTGAAAGGTAGCAATTGTGTATAATGTATTGAAATCTTGAAGTCTTACTCCATTTGGCTGCTGCTGTACTCGCAAGCGTTTTAATTCAAAAATAGAAAAATGAACAACAAGCCAGTCGTCATATATTGTTTGATTAATTCCATCAATGATTACACTATGATTTCCTCGAAGATGAGCAAATTCAGGAAAATCTTCAACATTTGTCGTGCGTTTTAAAGCGATGTCGTGAAAACAGACGGGGATTTGATCTTTTGTTAGAACAACGTCGGGTTCCACATATTCAGCTCCTGCAAATTAAATCTACACTATAGAATGCATTTGTTTAATTATATTGAAAATTAACCTTCTATCGCTGCAAGTTTGTATGAACCAGTTGTGTGTTCAGGTAAATAAAATTTTTCACCTCCATGGCCAAAAAAAATTGTAGGTAACCCATTTAGCGTAGGCCATTTCGAAGTGAGTCGTTGCAAAGGGATTGCGAAAATGTTGTAATTCAATGAAAAAATGCTCACTATAAAAATTGCTGAAACGCGTGACATGTTAAGTATTCTGTACGGTGGAACCAATTCAAAGGTAATTTAATTTTAACTTAACAAACCTGTGAAATTGTACATTCAATAGTATAATCAATCATTCAGATCATTCTATTCCTTGGGGATGATTTGAAGGTTATCAAAAGCGAGATAAGTGTATGACTGACAAGTATTAAGAGAAGTTCATATTGAAAAATGTTCAAAATATTTTTTATTAATTTGAGGAAGATTTTTAAAAAATTATGAATTTGTACAAAGCAAACACGCAATAATTTTTAATTTTCAGCTAAAACAGCTAAAACATGATGAAAAACAAACTTAGTAATAAAATGTTCACCAAGACCAAAGTCATTACGATCTCAGAGTGAAAATTCCTAAAAATGACATCAAAAATAATTCTGTTGTCATGTCTATTTTTATATTTTGAGTCTATCAAACCTGCTTTGGTTGCATACCATCATCAAATGGAGGTATAAATTAATCAAAATTTAGGTTGGAATTAACTTTTGAAATTACACAGACGATACTGAAGTAACAATAACTGGCATAAACAAAGGAGTAAAAGAGAAAGATGAAATGAAGTCATACACACCAGGTTTAACTTTTGAAAATCTGGTACAACCTCAAATTTCTGAAATAGAAAAAGCAGTGTACAACTCATTGAATGGTTTTTATAAAAAATTTAATTTCGGGGCAAGAACATTCAAAGAATTTGTGAATTGGATAGACAGCCAACTGTGGATAGATCGCCCAAAAACAAAGGTTAATTTGAACGAAGTAAAATCAAATTCAAACATGCAAATTCTTTAAATTTCTTGAGCTTTCTCGAGTCATCCTGAACGCTTCTGCAAGATTCATTAGAAAATTTAGCAATTTCATTATTTTCGGTTTTCATACCATTAGAATCCTCCCGAAAACTATAATTATATTTTAAATTAAAACGATGATTGAATATTCTTTTCTTCATACTTTCATAACTTTTTCCAAACGATAAAATGTCATACTGATAACAAAGCATAAAAGTAGAATTGATAAGAATCCGACACGAGTTGAAAATGCGTGATTAAATCCTCCAACGTATTTATAGAAAAAACTGTAGCTGTACATGAAGAAATGATTTCTGCAGAATGCATTCCAAAAACTGTAAATGAAAATGTTAACAAAGAATAATTATTCGCAATGGCTTTCATACCTTTAGAAAAATCTTATAAGTAAAATAAAAATCGATTATGTATATCCAAAGAGCTCTGATTATGCCCTTCCCATCATAATTTTAGTGGCCTTCACCCATTGAAGCCTTGCATATTCACGTATTTGAGTTGAGGTGAAGATGAAATTGTACGAAATATTGCCCACGGTGATAATTTGCAACGGTGTTGTATTAAAAAAACCCGATTCGGTTGGGAATGATGGAATGGCTTGTCCATTTGTTATGTTCGTCACAAAGTGAGTTGAAGTTGAATCATAAAGGGAAATTTCTATTTTATATCTTTGGGGATTTGTTTGTGGTATATCTTGGTATATGAAACACAATAGTAGATCTTCTCCGTGAAAGACATGATTAAATTTGTTTCTGCCAAGGTATTCATTTTCAAAGCAACCAACAGGAAAGCAACAAGACAGGGGATGACGAGCTCCAGACATTGTCTATTTTATAAATTAATATTTTTTAAATTGAAATTAACCGAATAAAAGTCAGTATAAAGAAACTGAGATTATAAAGTAACTGATGCCTTTGAAAGTATGGGCTACAACATAATGCATTTCATGATTTAATTAACATATCACTGTTTCTTAATCTTTGCCCAATGGTTCAATTAGGGTCTATAGTCTATGGTTTAAAAAAATACTCATTTTTTACCTTTGGCTTGGGAGAGCATTGTATTGGTGGTAGTTCCAACTTCTGATCTTCAGGTTCCAACTTTATTGATGACTTACATGAGTCCATTTTCAATATTTCTCTTCTTTTTGTACTGGCATGTACATATAAATATTTCCTCAATTATTGCTGTGAATACTTGGTTATATGGCTGTAAGCTTTAACTTTTATGGTTGTAATGCAACGGAACACAATTAGTTAAATTAGAGTAATGATGCTTGAAGAATGAATAAGGTGATACATAAAGTAGTCCTTTTTGGAGTCCTAAAATCCACTTGTTGGACGTAACGCCTGTCTATTTTTACTCATTCGTTTTAACCCTTTCACTTCTATTTTTATTGAGACCATGAACTGGAGTAAGATTTGATAAATAATAAATATTCAACCGTTGGCCATAATTTTTCTGACTCGGCAACAAAATTTCTTCTTTCTATCGTATATCCATCCAATTTCAATCTTTTCTTACAAGCCCAAATTGAAACAATCTTACTCGAAATTGCGTTTCGAATTGAGAAATTACAGCAAAGTTATTTATCTGCAGTGAATGAAGAAAGGTAGCAAACTAAATAAAATTGAAATATTTATTATATTATTTTCCGGGCACAAATTTCAATAAGTAGTATCATAAAAGAGATAAATGTTCCTACGGACATTATCAAGTATGCTGCAAGAACATCTATCATTCCCAAGTCATCTCTATACCTTTTTACTGATTTTGGACACATGATAATTGTCTCTTCATAATAATTCATTGAATATCTAGCGTTTAGCCCCCGTTCCAGTATCACCAATAATCTGGACGAATATAATAAATATATGTACATATGCATCTTAATATTATGAAATCCGTACTTGAGATTGAATGGCTCCTGCAATGGTGAATTCTTCTTCACATAAAATCCACTTGTAAGATATAAATTCCCCAGGGGAATTACATGAAAAATATCACAAGTCTCTTTGTCCGTATAATTTAGTTCTCGTGCGTACAAATAAAGACTATCCAAAGTATTGAAATTCATAGTGAACCCTTTTGCAACTTGTTGAATTGCATTCAAGTCTGATTTGTAAATCCCTTTGAGTTGCTTTTCGTAATTTTTTCTTCCATCCAGAGATGATGGCCCCTTTCAGCAAAAATCATCTTTCATACATTTTTTCGAACAATAAAATGTCATACTGATATCAAAGCATAGGAGTAGAATTGATGAGGATCCGACACAAGTTGAAATTTATGCGTGATTAAATCCTCCAACGTATTTATAGGAAAAACTGTAGCTGTAAATGAAGAAATGATTTCTGCAGAATACATTGCAAAAACTGTAAATGAAAATGTCAACAAACTAAGTATAATTATTCGCAATGCAATTGATTGAGGAAGTTGGAAGAAACCTAGAAAAATGAACCGTTTTGAATTATGTATTCCTTCAATTTCAGTATTTCAATACTTCTTTGACAAAATGCTGCAAAAGTCAGTAGTAGTATTTCTGTGAATTCTACGGAATTTCGTTTAATTCCAATTTTACTGTAGTTGCAAAGCAATATAGAAAATATAAATATTGCCAAGATTATCAACGTCCACATCAATCCAATTAAAGTCCAAACCTCATTTCGAAAAGGCTTAAAGAATGCATTACTAACAATGAATTCTTGTGGCTGTCGAAAAATAGCATATATTCTATAAAAACCAATATTGGTAAGGATAAGTAAACAGGTACTAATTTGTTTATTTTTGTTACCTATCTTTCCCCATTGCTATTAAAGGCTTTATATAAGGTAGGACTTCCGGGATATGGTACGAATGTAATATTGAAACATCAGCTTCTCCTTCGTATATCTGTTTTCCAATTCCCACCGGTGCATTTGCAGCATCCGTACTTACGTCTGAATCTCCTTTCATTGCAAAAACTCTAAATGCGATATAACATCAAACAAAAAGCAGTATGAAAATATAAAGTTGGCTCAATTACGTAAAATTAAGTATATCTCGAAGGTCTTTTAGCCCAAACACACCAAGGCCCCTGAGAAATTTTGGTTCTTGAACGGAATTATCATAAGTCACAACTGGGTTGTTAGAAGGTTGGTCCTTTTTCCGGAGTGAAACCATTAATCATCAAAAATGATGAAATTAACTTACAACGGCTGTTGCTCGTATCACCGCCCCTTTAAAATTGTATAAACTCCCATTAGGATAACTATAAGATTTGAGTTCTGTTTGATTAACAAATGGCAACCCATTGACCGAATACATTTCATAAAATGTTGAAACTTCTAATCCAGAGTAAATTACTCGAAGTTTGCTGTTCATGGAAAAATAGTTTGATGTGTTTTGAAGTAGTTTTTCAAGAAGGTTGATATTTGCTTTTAAAGTTGGATGGTTTGAAAAATGCAGAATATTGTGAGTCCAGTAGAATTGAGTAAAGTTGAAAATTGATGAAACCTCAATATTATGAAGGTAATATAATTATTTATTTAGATACTTGAAGTAACACTATATTTATTATCTCACGAGCTTTGAAGAATTTTCTATATTTTCTCTGTTCATAGAAAATGCTGCTATAAGCTGTTGGTTGTACTGAATCTGTATTGATGTCAACTTCTCGAAATAATGGTCATTCACTGCAACAACTGATATCATACCAAAAGGATGACTTGAAATTACATCTTGACCATAGAACATTAGAATTGGTTTGTAAAATTTTTTGTAAAACCTGCAACTTGAAGCTCTGTATCCGAGCCGTTTTGAGTTTGTTTGTTTTCGATAAACAGTACAAGATCTTTTGAAACAAGATTAAAAGTTTTTTGTAGATACTGAATAATGCCACTCCATGATTTAGATTTCCCAATCTCAATAGAATCAGTAAATGCTTCAAATTGTAAAACAATGATTACTATCCAAGTTATGTTAAAGTGGAGCCATGCCATTTCTAACTATAAATATTTAAGCAAAATTCAAGCAATTTGGCTTATTTTTTGAACATTTCCAATACTCCTTCATGTCAAGATAAAATGCGACTACCAAATTACGCCTTGTGGAATGAGTGATAAAAATTAGGTTAGTTTGCCAATTATAATTTTTTCGGAAAAAAAAAAACATTTATTTTATATGTACAAGCACCTAATTGATTGTTTGATTTTTTCAATAACTGAAGTTTATCTATGTTTGCTGTATAAATCCAATTATGTTCATATATGCATTAAAACGTTTTACCCGTTCACCCCGAATCTTTATATTTTCCATACAAACATATGTACATTACATACATGTTTGCGTGTGTTTATGATGGATGGAATCATAAAAATACTTGTTCACCAAAACATATTTTTTATGTCGATCATTGCATGATACATTAACTTCTCCTGCAATAAAGCATGAAATATTGGGATTAGGTGTTTTAAATAAGTGCAGTGCATGTAATTTTCCAACCACCTATATCAATTTAATATCAGTCCGATTCATCCTTGTTAAAAGGAATCATTTCACAGATTCTCTCATGAATATGCAGCATATGATGTACATATGTACATATATATGATTTTTAAGGTGGTTGAGTTCATCAATGCTAAAGTTTACCACAATAAAGCTGCATGTACATAAGTAACGCTATAGATTAGGTAAAGTGCCAAATCACTGATTGAGCTTGAGCCAAGCTTGTGTAAATTGTCCTCGATCTGTACCAATTCAAGGTTGTGGAATCTTCCGATTACCAGGCAGTGCTCTTGACATTATTTCATTGCATTTCCAAATTCGATTATTTCACTGCATTGAGTCTGCTTGCATTTTTAATGATTGAGAAATTTCACCCAATTACTCATGTCATTTTTGACATGGACGGACTACTGTTAGGTAAAAGCTTTCAATTGAATTATATAGTACAGGAAATTATGCCTCAATTTTAGACACTGAACCCAAGTATGAAAAAGCAATTAGCAACATTTGCGAGTTGTACGGATCCAAATACACTACTTCAACCAAAACCTTGACACAAGGGCGCACTGCAAGGGATAGTGCAACGTCTGTCATACAAAATTGCCAACTTCCAATAAGCGTGGATGAATTTATAAACCAAATGGAAGTACAATATCCCAAAATATTTCAACAAGTTAATTTTATGCCTGGTGCTGAGAAACTTGTGAAACATTTTTCAACAAATGGGATTCCTCAAGCTATTGCAACGTCTAGTAAATCCTCAACATTTAAACTTAAATTAAAAGGAAAGGAAAGCTTTTTTGGGATGTTTAATCATATCGTGATTGGGTCTGATGATCCAGAGGTGAAAAAAGGGAAACCAAA
The DNA here is from genome assembly GCA_036491945.1 of Paranurophorus simplex. NCBI lineage: Eukaryota > Metazoa > Arthropoda > Collembola > Entomobryomorpha > Isotomidae > Paranurophorus > Paranurophorus simplex. Next base: position 10,012 of record JAAOWG010000409.1, read on the forward strand.
TCCCGATATTTTTCAAGTTGCAGCTAAAAGGTTTCCAAATCCTCCAAATTCGATGAAAAACGTACGTAAAGTTTTCATAAATTAGATTTTATATTCTAATATATTTATAGGTTCTTGTATTTGAAGATTCAATAAATGGTGTACAGGCTGGGCTAGCTGCAGGGATGCAAGTGATTTGGGTACCGGATCCTTGCTTAGACATTAATTCTCAATCAGCAACTTTGAAATTACAATCACTAGAAGAATTTAATCCGGATGCTTTTCATCTTCCTGCGTGGTGTTAAAATGTAATGGTTTTAACATGTAATCAAAAGATAATTCGAATAACTTTTAGCATTGTTTAAAAACGTTTCAAAGTTATATTTGGAATTTTTGTTTGAAAGCCCAACCTGTAGTTTAGTGAGTACAGATATGACACACGTGTATCAATTTTTGTTGCCCAATTGGTTGAAGGCTAAGTATAATTTAAGCAATAAAATTGTTCATGAAAAGTACAAATACTTACATAGATAAGAGAATTACAGGTTCAATAAAGTTGCTCTTGTCATTGTAAAAGCTTTTAGAACAAAGTTGACTAGAGACATGGATTGTTACTTTGTTTGCCTTTATTTAACTAATCAACGTGTTGTAATTACAATTTTACTATTTCTGACACAAAATGTGAGTTTGAGCAGCTTGCAAATCAATAGTGTAATTGCAGCAATCAATGGGAACAATAATTCATGCGTTAATATCTTTGTTTTATCAGAACTTTCATCTTTAAGTAAAATAAATAATGTTCCAATGGTTTTGTATGATGCTGAATTTTTCTTAAATGAATCAACCTTTAAAGCAATCGATAAAGTGTCCATTAAAGCTACCTGTACATTGTTATTTTTAACTGATAATGATAATGAAAGATTACGAGACTTGAGTTCTGTCAAAGCAATGATGATAATCCGTATAAGTGAAAGCAGTTTGAATACTGACTCATTTCAATCACAAAGAAGAAATGAGATAATTTGTTTGGACACTCAGAACAAATGCTGCCACACTATTCAAGAGTTACTTGCCACTTCACAATATCTCATTAAGTTATGCATACAAAATACTGATGGTAAAGGACTGTCTGGTTATATCGACAGTGATGCTTCGATAACTAGCACCGCAATTGCAATGATGAAACCAGATTGCGAGAAAAATACATTTTTTGTAACTGCAAACATGGAAAAGGAATGTACGTGGTCAGAAGCGATAGTTCGCATTATAGGAAATAAACTGAATGTAACGTTTACTCATGAAAATGCCATAATTGACAGTTTTGCATCTGTGGAGGACGATTTGGAGTTATTTGAGGAGTCAGAGTTGGATATTTTGGTTTTGTGTGTTGAAAAATGTTTTATGAATCATGAAAACTGGGGTAAGGAAACTGAATTCAAGGTGTTTATCTAAAAACTAAATATTTTGTAGCTAAAGGGAAATCCTCAGTGCTCATTATTGAGAAAGAAAGCCATTTTGCAATGTACTGCACTGTCAGTACCCAATTTAAGAGTCCCGATTGGAATATATTGTTTCAACCATTTGAGTACTCAATTTGGGCTTCTTTGTGGGTTGTAGCAATTGCAACAGGCATTTTATACCAAAATATTGAAAAGGGTTTCGATATATTCTTACAATTAGCAGGTCAAAGGGGATTTGTACAGATTCAAAAACACAAATTATTTCATGGCGTTCTTCTGCTCATGCTGTTTCAGCTAAATCAGGAATATCAATGCGAGGAAACATTAAAGCTCTCAGCCCCTTTGCCAATGGAACAGATAAGGCAAATAGATATACATACATAATTCTGAATGAGAGATGCTATGTCATTTTTTAGATCGGCAAAATTATTGTTCCAATCTGGATATAGATCCGTTCTTCCGGACTTGGAAACTGCTCGATTTGGCTCAATGTTGGTTAAAGATCGTTACTTAAAGCTTGGGATACCATGGGATAGTGAGAAACATCCGAGTTCGGTGATATCCAAAGAGATGGATATTAATCTAGGGCTAAAATGGTGGTATTATGCTCTAATGGCAAAGAATAAATGGATATCTTTTGTTGGTGGAAGGGTTTTCAGCATTTTAAAAAGATCAGGAATGATGCATCAAAATAAGATTCAAAATGTCAGTTGCTTTGTGGTCAAAAATGAGTTGGGGGATGATGATCAACACCTCTTTCAAAGGGAGTACTGGTACATGGCTCGTTCAAGTAAAGGATTTCTTGGACAAAAAGCCTATTCCTTACTAGAACAATTGGCAAATGCCGGATTATTCCTCAAATGGAGAGATATTGTTATGCTCTATGAACAAAAGAAGTCTGGCTTGAAGAAGAATTGTGAAGAAATAAATTGTGATGATGAGCAGTCTTATGCTCCCTTAAAATTTTATTCTTCATTTCAAGTCTTGGTAATATGGTACTGCGTGCTTTGTGTGGTTTGTTGGATAAGCTTTTTCTCTGAAATGATTACGACTAATAAGGACAGGGTTGTTTTGTTAAAAAATGTACACTTATTGTGAGCTTTTCATTTAATTTAATCACTTCATTTATATAATGTTAATTCATTTTGTATTGCATATTATAAGGTGTTAAAATCTATTTTTAGTAAAAAGACGAATAAATTGTGAATATAAAACCCTTTCAAGAAAAGTATTAAAAGTGAAATCATTATTAGCTAATCGATCTCCTACAAGCTGGTGGATTAAAAATAAATACTACAAAGTCTATTGATTAATTTTCGAAAAATGTACTTATTTAACTCAAAGGGCTGCATGGTAAGTTCACCTAAAATAAACAGCTATCCTCGAAAAATCCAAAATGTTCTTGTCCACACCCACTTTGTTGCATATGTTGATTGGATTCTTCAACAGTTGAAAAATCCATTGCGCACTTGTAGCAGTGAAAAACCGTTGATCCAGATCCTTCGTTTACTTTGATGCTCAAAGAGGTTTTAATTTCATTCTCATCAAGATCCAAAATGAAACTCATTGAATCCAGTAGATCACTCAATTCCATATCCTTTTGCTCAACCTCTTCTTCAACAACGGGATCATGGTTATCATCTGACTTTGAGTCCATGTTAATGTATTCATCCCATGGATTATAATGACGATATGCACGAATCCAGTAATCCTCATTGTTGTCAATGATGTCCATTAAATCTTGAGATGTGACTACGATATTTTCATCTGGACAAAACTCATCAAGAATTGGATCATTCACCTCAAAATGTGGGAGATCATTGTAAATGTTTGGTTCTGGTTGTGTTATCTGCGCAGGGGCAGGAGTTGCTGGGGAAGGTGGGGGTGGATTTGGCTGTATTTGATCATGCTGAAAAACAGTATTTGGTCTTTGATCATCCATTTTTGCAAGCTTCCTAGCCAAAAGGACAGCCATTTGATCATTTTTTGCAATTATTTCTTCTTCCTCATTAACCAAATCCGTAGTGTTCACATTCAAAAGTATAAAGTCACCTTGGACTGATGAATAAATTTGTCGCAACAGACATTCAACTTCACTCCAATTATCAGTTAAGCAACCAACCTCTTCATTAACTGGTAAATCCTTGTTGTTTCCACTGCAAGGTTTCTCATAAAATGTTTCTTCCTCCATTATGCCTATTTCGTCACCCATGATGATAAGCTCTTTAAAGTATAGACTCATGATTAATACAGGTTTACCAATATGGTATGGACTTACCTTTTTCTATTTTTGTTCAGAACAGACACAACCTTCTTCGTTGCTGGTAGAATGAAGAATAAAATTATGGTTTCCATGCTAATTTTATGTAGTCAAGAAATAATCTTTGGTTGTCTGAGATTTGCATGAACTGCATTTATTCCAAGATTCTACAAGATATTTAAAACTATTCTAAAGCACATTTTGATATGTGTAGTTAAATTGGCATTGATATGTTTCAAGATGAGCACCTTTAGGATAAAGCTACGAAAAAATACAAACACCTTACACCTTAAAAAATTCAATATTCCGGCCATCCAAAATCTCTTCCTACCATTTCATAAAATTCGTAATTAATTTTTCTATAAAATTCCCTCAATGTTCGTATAAGTCCAACCTTAACGACAGGATGCCTCCTTCCCTTGCTATCATTTAAACAATGGATAAGTTTATTATAGCTCCTCCAACAATAAAAGCCTTTTGTATTGTTGAAATAAAAGTTATCCCTCTCCAGTCGATGATCTAGGCCCAAAAATGTTTCAACTTTTTTTAAAACATTGTAAGGATCTCGTATAAGGGCATCTCCATCAATAACATGGATTTGCTGTGTGGGAAAAATCTTTAGCCACTTTTTCATGTAAACTGAGTACATGGAAATCCTTATGGCTTTGTAATTTGTGTTTACTTGACCGGATGGGGTTAGAGCAAGATCAGCTAGGGATGGTTGTTGTGAAGCATTTGCAGATGAAGGAAAGGGTTGGACGTAGATTTGTGTGTAATCACTGATAACCCTTGTTACCGGTTCTCGTACAATGAGAAGAAGTTTGATGGAGGAATTCATTTCATAGATTCTTTCAGGAACTTCAGATGTGACAAAATAGGATGGAGATTTTTCAATTGCTATTTGCGATTGGGAAGTTTCTGGCATTTGAGAGGCATACCATTCCAGGCCCTTTACATAGCTTTCATCACGATCAAAAAAATGAATTTCCAAAGGTGATTTTTCAACCTGCAATTTCACGGAAAGTCATGAAAAGTGGTGAAAGAATGGCTTACTTGTGGATGTAGATTTAGCATATCTATTAATGCCCTTGTCCCACATTTTCTAACCCCAATGATAATAGCTTTTGGTAAATAATGACCCTTTCTTTCTGAGTTTGAGCTTAAGTAGTCCAGGTCGCTTTGTTCGTTGTTATCAACATCATCTTCATCTTGAGGGGAATTAACCCCAGAAGAAAGTAAAAAATAAAGGGATAGAGCAACAAAGGATAGGAGAAGAAGGGCCCTTTTGGTCAATGGCCGTTTTGAAATGCATTTGGCCTGAATTTTAGAAAATATTTTGGACATGGAAATAGCACTTGTCAGGCTTGAAACTTAATTAATTGAACCATGGCACGTTTTTTGATATGCTTTGATATGTCTTGATATATTTTGATATGTCTTGTTGATACGATTTGAGTTGGGTTAGGTTAGTAAAATGATGACTAGCTCTAAGGATCTAATGGAAATTACTTTTAGATTTTGAATTAACCTAAACATTATTTTATTAGCCCCTTTATCTGCAAAGTGGGGACTCCCTTTCCTTCTTATAAATCTACGAGAGACGAGAGAAAGTATATTTGTGGAATATCGATCCTTAGGATTCGGGAAAAACTTGGAAAATACCGAAACTTTCAAGGTAGGGTTTTTCCAACAAATACCAGAGTGGAACTATTCTAATAAGAGACATGATGATTGGATTATATCCCTTCATCAATTATCTTGTCAATTTGTAATGCAAGTGAAACGGAGCTTTTCAGTTGTGGTGATGACATAATGACAGGATAAGAACGACATGAATAATTTTGCAGTTTAATTTATTAAAACTAAATGGTTAGGTAGTTGAGGAAGTTGTACAAGTAATAAAAAAGTAACTAACTAACATTATGAAAAAATCTACTGTCATCAATCAATCAATGCCTTTATTGGTTATTGGTTGTTCATATTATGTTCATAAGCAATTTTAAATACATACAAATGAATGGTATTGTTACTTCCTATGAATAATATAGTTTCATAATTAAACAGGAAATTTCCATTGCATATTTTTGGAATTGGATTTATTGCAATGTTTAAGTAATCATCAGCAATGGAATATGCAAGATAAGAACTAGTTTGTATGCAATCAGCTTGTGTACACAAACTGATCCTAATATTCTATCTTTATGACACTTCCTGCATGCAATGAGAATCAAGTTTAATGCTTGATATCATCCATTGCACTTTCGTTCGTTACAGGTAGAAGCTAACAACTTGCACTTTCTTTTGCTTATTGATTCAAGTGCAAAATTAAGTTAATCATGAGGAGAATTATTTAAGCAATATTAAATATCGTTAACATCAGAATGATTTGGTATAAAATAAAATAAATTCCTTCCGGAAAAAGGAAAAAAATAGAACGTCAAAACATCTATGTAGGGGTCACTGTGATACTTTTATTAGTTTCTCTTTAATCTTAGAAATATTTTAATAACTCCAAGCCCATCGTTCGTGCATCATGCTAAAAATTTTGAAGAGATTAGATTTTTCATTTTGGGGTGAAACCAACTAAAACCTAAAACTATGACTTGGCTTCCCTTGTTAATTTAGCTTTGTCTCAGTAGTAATAAAGTAAAAAGTTGTTTTGAAACAAGTTACTAAACAAGATGAGAGTAAGAGTATTTTTTAGCTGAGTTTGGGTAGTAATCCCCTTTAAGGTCAAGGGTAGAATTATGCATAAGTCTATTACAAATGCTGCGAGCATCATACAAAGAGAAATTTCAAAGTTGATTGAGAAAAATGAAAGTGATGGGATTTTACTTTAGTGTAAATTCAGTAATTGTTTTGTAAAGATGACGATCACGACAGCAAAGGGGAAAAGAAGATCGTTCAGCTTTGGAATATTTGTATTTCTTTTTTTTATTGGAACAGCACAAAGTTTCTTTATTGATTTGGACACGTTGGGTTTTAGTACAAGTAGTAATAAGGGTGACGAAAATGTTGAAGGAACGGAGTCAAAAGTTCTTATTGCGACACCAAATGAACAACAATCTGAACAATCCCAAATGTTTGAAGTTGAGACAAAATCTGAGCCCAATAAATCTGTTAAATTAAGTAAGTATTTTTAGGGTAATTTTACAATATTCTAAAAGCAATGCATTTTTTCTCAGCACTTGCCGAACTAAAACAATTAGTTCTTGGTTCAGTTAAAGATTTAACACCAAACCCTCCACCAATTAATATAAGAATTACAGCAAATAAAGACCGTACATCAACAACTCCACAGCCAAATAAATTGAACAAGTTCAAAGAGTTTACAGATTCCATGCTCCAAGTATTCGCTGCATCCCGTGAAAAGGATTCAGATAGTGAGTCCTCGCATTGGAACAGACCTTCTTCCACATCCGTAATTTTACCACCCTTTGAGGATGATCATCAAACGGATCAAGTTGATTATTCAAATAATAATCAAGTTGATGAGGATGATTCATATTTACCATACAAAGAAGGGGACAAGAAGGGATGGCTTTCAAACAAGGCCAAAGCAGTTTTCCGAGGACCTACAAAAGTTGTTAATTCATTGAGCAGGTAAATAAGTTATCTGTGTATGCAATCTCTTTTTGTCAACCCCTTATATTGAGATTAGATGGCGAACTGGAGGAAAACCAAAGAAATCCATGAAACGCCGTCCAATTCAAGACATCACCTATCAGCCAGAAAACCGAAGAAGGAAACATCGACCACCTCCAAGAGGTAGAAGACCTGGAGGAAGACGACATGGTCCACGCCCAGGTCAACGGAGGAGAACGGTTGGGGCTTTTAATTATAAGAGACAAAGACTGCAGCCGGCATCTTCCTCACATTATCCGGATGATTTTGCAGACTCTTCATATCAGTCTTATGACAATTATAATGGTAACAACGGGGGCTATGAAAATGATGGAGCGTATGATGAGGCTTGGGATAATTCTCAAAATCGACAAAGATTTGACAGTACTATGCCAAAAGATGATACTCCTTACAGCATGCTTGCTCCGCCAATGCAATATTATGAATAGTAATTCAAGTCAATGGAACATGTGCAGAAACTGGAAAAATAAATTATTTACAGGGATTAAAGTTTGTATAAATGCAGAATGAATTACAACAAAAACATTCTCCACCAATCTTTTGAATGTTGTCCTAAAGTCATGCATGACTGGAACAACAATATCGATCATTTGTTTGACTCCACGAATAAATGATTACATATTTAATATAGTGACATGATGGAGAGACTCAATGCTGGAAGGTTGAACAATTAATTAGTTGAATACTTTTTTTAAATGCACACCAACAACAAAAACTATTCATGAATGATTATGACTCTCTTTGGGCTTGAGTCAACATTTTATTTGTTTTTAATTTCGTGATCCATCATAAAATTAGATCTTCCACGAATAATGTTTAGGTAGGTATGTGTTTATCTGTATGAAGTGATGAAATTGAAAGAAAAACACTTCCATCAACGTGAACCTTCTCCATTGGATTTAACTTGACACGTTCATGATTCATTTTTAGTAAAATATTAAGACCGCTTACTCATCTAACATTGTTCATTTGTTCATTTTGCTTTGGCAAGTATAAAAAAGAGCTTTATAGTTTAGAATGTCGTGTAACCACTTGAACAGGGACAGTCTCAAATTTATCAATTTAAACTGAAAATAGATGCTGTTGTAAAAGTCCACGTCCGTCTTCCGGCTCACTTGATAACTTATTACATAGCTTCAACTTCTTTCTTTTGTTGACTTGGAGTATTTCCATCTCATTACACAATTGTGCATTCAAGACATAATTACGCCCCAATGAGTTTTGATTCTTAAGCATAAATAATTTATCTAAAGAATAGCTAAATCTCAATTAAGCTTGGGATTTGGGATTTCTATTTTAATCCAACACAGATCGCAGATTGGTGGTTTTGTGGTTTTATCCTTCGACTTTTTAAGCAATTACTGCCTTTTGGTAAGCTAATAGTGTAATTGATACTTAGATAACAAAGTCCATGAAAAAATGGATTGATCTTTGGAATGATTTGTCATCATATTTCATAGTAAGGTTAAAATGCTTATTCAGCAATTTCATTATCACAGAAAGACGTTATTCTCGTAGACAAAACCACTTGGAATCATGTATCGCACTGTTTCATTAAAAATGGGAAGAAAGGAGAAAAGAATCTCAACTGTCCCACTTTGGATTTTTTGGTTTCTACTTTTGGAGCATTTCTCACTTTCTCAAGCACAAAATCCATCATTTCAATATCCCCCAAAAGTTTCAATAGGGGGATTTCTAACTGAAGTTAAAGGTCCTGTATTTTACGAAACATTCATCCCATTGATATATGAGTATCAAGTACCAGTGTATAGCAATTTGGACGTAACTTTGAGGGATTGGCGTGAGAAATGTACTACAGACGCTGTCAACCCGAGTTACACTTGTCCAGTGTTTTACCACTTTGAACGTTTTATGGAACGTTTTGAACAAGAAATTGTACCCAAAGCTTGGTTTGATCCAACAACTAATAAAAGTACTGCTCCATCCCCTCTTTTGGATAGTGAGGATTTTTGTAATAAAATTCAAAAGCATTTCAAAGGTATTGTTTTAAAGATATTGT
>JAAOWG010000410.1:0-19359 GCA_036491945.1 Paranurophorus simplex
TTATTGATTGAGTCAATTATTTTGTTTTATAGCAACGTGTGGATCTGGTTGTTTGTACCCAAAAAGATGGTCCGAAAATTCACATGCTTGTGCAGATGTTTGCCAAACAACTTGGAATTCCATTTGCAGCACCCCAATCCACCACAATTTTCGAGCCGGTATTAAGGAAAACTTGACTGACAAAAACTAAAAATAATGCTGACAAAAACCGTCAGTAAGGAATAGAAATTTAAATCAGAAAATAGTTCTTCAAATAAATTCCAAGCTCGGTGGGGCTCTATGGTACCTTCAGCCGTAAGACGTGTTTTTCAAGAATACTTAATAATACCATTAATGGGATTCTGAACATTACAGTCAAATCAAATAAAATTATGGAATTATTTAATAAAATCAACGACGTTTGTACGAGGTTCGTCTCCATTTAAATCCATTCCATGCCGCATTTTCATTTTCATGCCCATTTCATAAATTCCATTAATGAGATACTGAACATGCATTTCAGTCAAATCCCATTATGTTTGTGGGAATTGATGTTTGTCATGACCCCAAGAAGAAAAGTCCTTCTGCTCTTGGACTTTCAACAATGAATGCACCAAGTAAAAATGCTTGTGAAGAATCCTTAAAGTCCATCAAGAAATTGCGGACACTCCAGATACTTCGTCAAGCATTCATTGACATTATCTACACATTTCAACAAGACTCGGTTGAAATTGAAACCAAATGAGAGGAAGGATGGTTTGGCGTCCTAACCCTCCTTAAGGTCCAAACTAAAAGGGATTGATCTATTCCAGATATTCCAGCAGCGGCCAAAATATTGGCAAACTGGTTAGCAATTGATGACAAGAGAGACATTGTTCATGGATGCTAGAAGTCTCATTTGCCTCAAGTTGTAACCATGCAAGTTACATACAGCCGACTTTGGACGCGACGCGACGTGGGAGTATGCGATCCGGTATTTAGTGAATTTTCTTTGAATTATTGTAGAATTATTATTGATTGAGTCAATTATTTTGTTTTATAGCAACATGTGGATGGCTATCTTGTTTTTTGTACCCAAAAAGATGTGTCGGTGTCCCCAAATTCACAGGTGCTTATGCAGATGTTTGCAAACAACTTGGAATTCCATTTCGAGGCATCCTAACAATACTACCGATGAAATGGATGAGTTTAAAGGTTTTTCAGCGGCCATTAAGGACAATCTTTCAAACAAAGTGAGTACAGCATGATGGGTAGACATTAATTACTTTAATTGCTGTGATGCCCAACAATGATGTGTCCGCATCATATCATATCGATGTGACCCAAAGAAGAAAAGTCCTTCTGTTCTTGGACCCATTTGCGATTGCTACTCTAAACAATGCATTCTAAACAAGGATTCTGCAAATCGAAACATACTTGGTGCCCAAGTATGTTTCGATTTGCAGAATCCTTAAAGTCTATCAAGAAACTGCGGACTCTTCGTCAAGCATTCATTGATGTTATTCAGTATTATCCACACATTTCAACAAGTAAGTGCGAGTTTCGCATTTTATCTTTTCATCGAACTTGTCTAACATTAACCTCCCTCAGAGTTGTGGACCATTTTCCAGTCGCGTTGTTGTTTGGAGAGATGTGGGGATGCCGACCCAAGCACATTTGACACCCACGAGGTTACTCAAGTTGAGAAAGCGGTAGAAGCAACTTGCCCCGGTGCAGAAGTTTCATTTATTGCTGTACAAAAGAGAATTTCACAGCGATTCTTTAGAACTGACTCGGTATGAAAAGCTTCACCTTGTATTATGGTTAATTTGATTTTACTTTTTGCAGGCCGGTGACAATTGGGCCAATCCGTTGTTGGAGCATTCTCACGCCATTGCATTGTTAGTTCACTGTGAGACGCGGGGATTGCGGGAAATTCAATTTAGCCGAGTCACTTTGAATTTTTTTGTGTAAGCAGAGGAAGAATATTTTTTGGGAATTTATCATTGTTGAAGCCGACAGTTTAGAAGAAAATGGTAACAAGAGGTTGTAGGTGGATAAGTAATATTAATTGATTATTGTAGGCGCGGCGGTATGATACGCGAACAACAATTTTTTCCCCGGAAGGACGTTTGTATCAAGTGGAATATGCTATGGAGGCGATAGGTCATGCTGGCACTTGCCTTGGGATACTGGCCTCAGATGGGATTATTCTTGCGGCTGAGAAAAAGAATACAAATGTATTGTTGGATGATGAGAATTTCTGTTCTGATAAGATTTACAAGCTATATGAGTAATACGGGGGAGATGGGGGATGAGATAGTAATTTGAATTTGTAGGGATATGCTATGCTCCGTGGCAGGGATCACGTCAGATGCTAACGTCCTTACGAATGAGTTGAGAGTTATTGCACAACGTTATCTTCTACAGTATGGGGAAGCTATGCCGTGTGAGCAACTCGTGTCTTGGCTTTGTGATATAAAGCAAGCTTATACACAAACTGGAGGTATTATTAAGAGATTTTTAATAATTTGCGGATGGGGTTTGAAGGGAATTTTGTTAAGGTCGACGTCCCTTTGGTGTTTCTTTGCTTTATGCTGGATGGGATAAGCATTATGGGTTTCAATTGTATCAGTCGGATCCTAGTGGAAATTATGGAGGATGGAAAGCCACTTGTATTGGAAATAATAGTAGCGTATGTCTTGATTTTTTTTGTGTAAAATAATTTTGAAGACTTGTGAAAATATTGTAGGCTGCTGTATCAATGTTGAAGCAAGAGTATAAAGATGGAGTTTCTCTTCAAGAAGCCAAAGTTCTTTCAATTAAAATACTTGCAAAGACTTTGGATACTACTAAGCTGAGTCCTGAAAAATGTAATAATATTGCAATGTAATGTTTGAGTTATTTTGAAGCTCTATTATTTTAGTGGAAATTGCCACTCTTACTCGAGAAGGAAAACAAACCAAAATGACTGTTTTGAAAGGTGAGGAAGTCAAAAGGTTGATTGAAGAACATGAAAGGGTAGAAAAAGAGGAAGAGGCCCAGAAAAAACGGGATGCAGAAGCTAAAGCAGATTAAAACTCTAATTTTGAAAGTTTAATTGAAAATCTAATAATCTGTGTAGGATTCGACTTAATGATTATAAATCTTTGTAATGTTAAAATAATGGTTCTTGGCTATTATCCCAAGTTCAACATTTCTTAAAAATTGTCTTTGCTTGAATCAGGTGAACGGAAATAAAATTTTCTACATTCTTTTATGTTTATATTTTGAGTCAGTTGGTATGTACAAAACGTTGGGTACATTATCAAGTATATAATTAAGGCGTGACGTGACCATCGTAAAAAAATAGTTGTTATATAAAGCAAAAGACGATTTAAGGTAATAATAAGGTAAGGTTGATTATAATGTCCCTTTAATGTCTTCTTCCATAAAGCTCACTGGCTTGGTAATATTCCTGAGCTGCTCTAACCAGCTCTTCCTCCTCATCTAAAGTATCTCCCGTACTTCCATAAATATCAAAGCCAAAATTCTTTGTTGCCTTTGTTGGTTCATTGTTGTAGGAATAATCATCATCATATGAATGAGTTGAAGAAGCAGGTTGTGGTGAGAATGGAGTTGTTGTTCGTTGTTTTGGAGCTCTCACCTTCTTTCTTATAACTTTCCTTGTAACGGGGACTCTAGTCGTGGTTGTACTTTCAAAGGGTTCATTGGGGGGGACTTGACTGTTGTTGTAGATTTTAGATTGGGCTTTTTCTACCGAAGGTGTAAAAGGAAGTGCTGGACCTTCTTGACCAGCAGCACGTGTTGGAGGAGTAGTTGTTGACGTTGTTGTGGTGGTAGAAGCCAAAGATGTTGTTGGTTTAGGTGCTTTTGTAGATGAGGGCTTCTTTGCTATTATTAGTCTAACAGCATCATGACTTTGTTCTCTATAAAATTCATCTTCCGATGGTCGTCGAGTTGTGGTAAATTGTTTGCTTGCTGGCTCTTTAATTTTCAAGCCAGCAGCCACAACCAATCTTTTTATCAATGGTTCGTCCAAATATTCAGTTGCAATGGCCGTTTGCTTCGCCTTCACTCTTATAACGGGCTTTTGTTCCTCTTCAAAACTGGTTTTCAAATGAATGTCCTTCTTTGGTGGAGGACGCGTGGGGGTGCTTGGTTTTTGTGATACTGGATTTTGGGATGTGGATCTCACTCCCGCAGATTCCGACAAGTATGGTATGGGTTGAAAGTTATTGAATTGAAAGGGATAAGAGGGTCTTCGACTCTCCTCTGGGACCTGCCTTTCCAACTCCACATCATCCAGAGGGACAGAGCTTTTGGGGGCAAATTTTAGCTCTACATTATGCCTTCTTGGGGTAGAATGTCTAAATTTTTTGGACTCATGATGATCGTAGAATGATTGAGATGGTTGTCCAGATTTTGCTGGCTTTTGCTCTTCTTGCGAAATTTTCTTTGGTGGGGTAGTAGAAGCAGGTTGTTGCTGTCTCCTTTTCTCCTCATGAGGTTGTAGTTCTTGCTCTTGAGGTGGCTTTTGTTGTTCTCGTGTTTGTTGAGGCCTTCTATCTTCCTGTTGGGGTGGAGATGATTGCTGTTCATTTTGAGATCTAGACTTGAGCTCTTCAACTCTTCTTGACTGCTCTTGAGGTTGTTGTTGGAGTCTTCTTTGTTCTTGTCGTTGGCCTTGGTTTGTTGGCTCTTCATGTCTTAATGGTTCTTGGGATCGTTGAGGTTGCTGTGTGGTCCTCGTCCCTTCCACTTCTTGTCTCCTTTGATGAACTTGGGATGAAGGGGGTGGAGGTTGTTGTCTAGCCACGGGCTCTGGTTTGGCAGAAGGCAGGGGACTGTATTGCTGTTGATTTTGTTCCACAGGAGGTTGTGAGCTGGGAGTTTTAGTTTGACCATTGAGTCTTGATGCTGCTTCCAAAAAGGCGCTGAAGGGTCTATACAGGAGTGGGAACATTAGATTGGGATTATTAGCCCCACCCCTTCAATTTTGATAAGATCTTGTGAATTTGTTCAGATTTTTATGCAGCATAAAACCTGAACAAATTCACCAAGCAATCTTTATATTATCAAATGGAAGGGGTGGGAGTAAATAAGTACCTTGGAGTGTAAGGTAGTGGAGGACTATATGGTTTTGATTTTGGTGGAGATTGTTGAGGATTTGTTGGAATTTTCTGTTGCTGCGGAGGGGAACTTCTCTGTTGCTGTTGATTATCTTTTCTTCCTATTTCAGTAAGTTGATTAGAAATTAAACCCGGAGGGGGAGGTCTTCCCTCTCGTTCTGCGGCTAGTACAACCTCCGCATATTTTTGAAGGATCTCTGGAGGGATGCTTAGACCTGGAGGAAGGCCAGGCGGAAGTCTTAGTACGATAACTCTTTTCTTCTCTCCTGAAAATTCATCAGTTCGGTTGGATGGTTGATTAGCATTCCCATTTCTGTTTTGTGGGGGTGGAGAAGGTGGATTAAGTTTATTAGTTGTTGGACGCTGTTGAGGTTGTGATTGCTCATAATTCTGTTGCTGGTCAGGTCGCTTTTGCTGTTTTGGTTGGAGCAAATCGTTAGTTGTAGTTTCTTCATAAACAACATTTTTGGATGGAGGACCCTTATACAAATCTTTAAAATCGAAAGAATTATGTAAAAAATTCATTGAAACAAATATTCCAACCTTTGTTGGCTTCATAATTATTTACAACATCAACGGGATCACAGTTGACATTGTACCACCAGTCACATACTCTATTTTCTTGAGAATAAATTGTACCATTTGTGCAAAGGAAATCTTGTTGAACTCCTCTTTCGTCGCAAGTATGCCACACTGTTGAATTAATAAAATATTTACTTACTAGCTCTCCACAAACTTGTAAAGAAAACAAAACAGTAACAGAATACCTTGACATCTCAAATCAGTGTCCGCATAAAAACCGGGGATCCTACCATGACATGAAAATGAAGATCTTTCAATTTTTGCATAAATTGGGTAGTGAGTGTCAGCGTCGCCTTTTGATTGAAAAATAAGCTTATACAACAATCCCTTGTTTTGTAAATAATAAATTAACCTGGAATGACATTAACTCCATTAGGGTATTCAGTTGAGGTAGATTGAGAACCGTCATCACGAGATGAGGAGGTTAATGGTTCATCTGCCTTTAGAGCTTCTTCATAATCTCGTGGATCGACTGCAGCTACAAAATTTACAAGACAATGTCATTTTGATATCACATATCAAATATCAAAATGTGTCTCAACATGCCTCAATTAAAATGCAACAGAGGGCTGAAAAATTGTTTGTTTGTAGCGTTTTATGGTAAACCTTGAGGGTTTACATATTTTATGAAAATAATTTACAGGTAGAAATCATATTCAAGGGTGAACAACAAGATAATGAGCATCTATTATCATAATTTGCCTTCATTGATAATCTATTCTTTGTAAACCATTGACCTTTGATTGTTTGGATATTTATGCTAAGCATGACTGAGCATTTAATCTAGATTACTGCAGTTAATTTCAGGTATTGTCTTGTACTCCTGAGTCAAGATTAATCTATAACTGCTTTGATTCAACTTGATTTTGAACAAGGTAATCATTGTTGGGATTACTACAAAGATCTCCCAATGCAACAAGAAGAAGCAAGAAGACAAAAGATAATTGATGAACAATTGATAGGAAAAGGAAATGCAAAGCAATTAAATGTTATGACACAAATTTCGTTTACTCTAGTCTTGTGACTAATTAGATTTTAGATTTGCTATATTGCTTATTGTTGTTTAACAAAAAAATCAACAAGGCTCGATCATAAATTGAGACAAGAAATTTACTAAAAATGGTATGTCGAATCTGTTTTGTATGCAATTGTTATACAGAAATTTTATTTTTTAAGCATGTCATGAGAATTATAATTTTGAGCTTACAAGCGCCAACAAGGATGAAAATTACAAGAAATCCTCTGAGTACCGACATCTCGAACTGTAGAACTACGACAATCTAAACGATTCGATGGATTTTTCAGCACAAGGAAACAATTTTGTTTTCAAAACTTCATTCTCCTTTCTTCAACTTATCAATTCTGTGGTTCTAACCCTGCTTAATCGGCTACGTCCTGATTGGAACTGATTGCTTTTCAGTCTCGACTTTTACTTTCAATATTAGAGAATGTAACATATAAATGTTAAGAAGATACCTTGCCCCAAGCGATGAATGAAAGGCATCCGTCATGTGGTGTAGTTTTGTGCATTAAAATATCATCTTATCCCCCAAATGGAGGACATAATGCAACAAATTTTGCAGTCATTCTTTTCAACCTCTTGTGTATAATAGGACATTGTTCTTCTCTAAAGTAGGATGTTTTATTTCAATGAGATGAGACAAAGGTATGATGCAACAGCCAGGATGAACAAATGAGAAGAAGACTTGAGATTTGTTACTTTTGGGTCATCGTTATAACAATTTTATGCAGTTGATTATAATTTATCCATTACCGTCATATTACCATCTGTCAACATTGGCATATTGAAATGTTCGACAATTACTTTATTGAATTGATCGGGCATTATTATCCTCCCTTTCATTCTTTAGCGATTCCGAGAATATGCATAGTAAGTATTTTTTATGTTTCGGAACTTAAAATGTCAAAAAACATCGTACAACGCTGTAACGTTTCATTTATTTTGGAACAATGTGAAACACAGCCTGAGAAATTAGGATTTCTTGGGATTTCATCAAAATTGTGTGCAACTTGTGTAATTTCATTCACTTTTGATATGGACATGAATTTTAATTTTATGAATGCGAAGTAAGCTTCTGATTATATAGATTTCCATATTCAATGGTAAATGAGTCAATAAGCCATCTTTTCATTTTTGGTGGACGAAAGAAATAAAATGATGGCCATACGCTGATTGACACTAAAAGAGTATTTAACAATTATTGAATGGGAGCGTTTAAGTTTGAAAATTGCAAAATTCAAATTTTTATTTCTCTATTCAATCATCGAATGATAGATCATCTTCAATAAGCTTCCTAAAAAAATTACAACAACGGTCATAAAATTATATAGCTAACATAATGGTGTTTGTTTTATCGCCATCTCATGCCCCTACCCTCATTATAAACTTGTCAGGTTGGTATATTGCATAAAATTCCAACCAAATATTCAATTAAACTTGAGCTATCTCTACCTTCACTTTAAATTGTCCTCTTGAGTGACCCATAATTGGAAAAAAGACGAAACAATGGAATGTAATTTTCAAGATAAAATTTACCTACAGCCTGAAGTCAACCTAAAGTTTCAAGTCAAGGGCTCAAGGATGAGTTAATTATAATTTGCAAAATAGAATAAAAGAATTTTGAGTTAAAGTGAAATAAATACCCGATGCAAGTGGTTTGTCGTTTTACACGATTATGGAATGTCTTGACACACCACATTTTGATAGATAGTAATCTCAACTTTCATAACAACAAGATTTTTTAAAGATTACTTGAAATTCTCAAATTCTACTTCCTCTTATTCAGTTGTCATTTTGTTCATTGTAATAACTGTCTGATTGAATACTATACTGCCCATTGTCCCTAACCTGGTCAAAGATTAAACTTAATACCCTACAATTTTAAGCTTGCATTCATTTCCATTAATGTCTCAAATGACTCAAGTTAGAGTGTAAATTCCATTCCATTTGGTTCCTTGAAGTCAAGTTGAATAATCCTCTTGTAATCTTTATATTTCGATTAGTCGTGAGCATAATCAACTCAATACTCTCAATCCTCGTTCATGGTGTGAATAAGATGACAATTGCATCTCGTGGTGTTGCATGTGGTTATCATTTCATCCTAATTCTAAATAACAACAATGCAGCAATCAACCTCTTCTTTCTTGTTTATGTCGTGGCCCGTTGTTACGTATTATAGAGGCAATAATGAATGGTGACTGATGAACTGAGAATGAGTCCATTGTTGGCAACTTTTACATACATCAATAATAATAATGGAAAAACAAGAGGAAGAAGATGAGTCAACTATTGACAGGAAAAAAATGTAAAACTTGTAACATATACTCTATATGGTTTGAAGATTTGATATTTTCAACGAAATGCAATTGACATTCTTTAATGAAAATGATACAAAAATTTTAATTGCATTTTCTGGGACACATTTAGCGTTCGGTTTGCGTATTTGTGCTAATATAATTAGTAGCTTTGTACCAAAGTTGATTTGGATGTGATAAATAATTTAATAAACTTTTGCAATAAACCCAATGCATGTTTGACCAACATCAAACTTCCTATACAATTTACCCAAAAATCTTGAGTAATAACAAAGTCTACATACATGACATTATTGCAATCAATGTGTAATAACATGGATTGTAAATCCTCTATTTATTGTTTTATTATTTATTTGTCAACTCCGTTTGCTAATTTAGAATTGCAAATGTAAAAAAATTAGTTATGCGGAATAATAATGAAAGGTACAGGTTGCATGGCTAATGTGACAGAACATGAGTTTATGTACAAAAATTTATGGGATTTTAGGGGCTAGGTACTGACATTTTTAAAGAGCTTTTGTGTAATTAAACTTTGTCGGCTTGAACTCAAGGGGTTTGATAACAAGTTGTTTTAGTTGTGTAATGAAGTCAGTGAATTAGATTCTTAATTATAAATACTAGTTATATAATTACAAAGAGGAATTCTGATGCTGATTATGGGATTCATATTAAATATCATGTTATCATATGACACTTGACCCATCTCCAAAGAAAATATTCATATTGGTCAATTTTGAAATTTTTTTCGCAAATTGTACTTTCAATTTTAATTAAAGCTAAACTTCCAACCCTACCTTCATATCCTTATGATAATAAATAATGAGACTGAATGTAAGAAGTGTGAAAATGATTTACATTAAATATGTGGAATTGTTTTTTAAATGATAGTTTATTTATTTATTTATTGCAAGTTGTAATTGCAAACGATTGGGGTAAGAATGGGTCAAAAGAATTCGAATACTAAAAGAGCTATCTGTAAATATGTACTAGCAACACAGATCAGAACGTGTCAAATTACATATTTCGTAGTGAGCCATACAAAATACGAATCATCTTCAAAGTTGCCAAACGCTTCAAGATGTCAAAGCGAAGGTACAGATTAATAAGCTCTCCCAGAAATAAGTGCAATAGGCAATAAGTGATTGACAAAAATACAATTAAAATCTTGGCTCTGCTTGTCTTAATTAAATTGATAACGTAGGATTTTATTTATTCTATTTGGTTAGTGAATGGTCCTGAATAGTCAGAGTAATCTGATGATCAATAGCATAAGAAAAGTGAAAGGACATTAGTTGATGTGCAAAAACAAATTGAAATCATTGCTCCATATCAAGTACGATATCATCCATTCATTGTCTTTTGCAGAAAAATCGTGATCGACATAGTCACGAATGATGAGTTGCACGGAAAGATGAGACGGAAAGGAGATAAGCTCACCTCCTAATATTAATATTTCGCCCATCATGAATCATTTACAAATTCAATAATAAATTCAGAAAGCTTGAAAACGTGGGATAAACCCCACTTCGAGTATTTACTTGACTTAAATTGTGTATGGCATTTGGCAATTATAAAAAAAAAATTAAATGTAAACTGCCCTGGTTATCGAAGGTAATTAAGATTAGATTGGATATGACAATCCCATTCTTTTGAGATGTGATATCTACAAGCGAGAAGTGAGTTTTCATCAGAATAAATATCCCATTTGGCTTATTGAAAAGTGAAAATGATTCGCATAGTCTTATTGTTGCTTATTTTCACCTCTTTTGCAACTGCTGCAGAAAATCAAACAATTCAAGCCAATCAATGTGGTGGAGTAATTGAAGTTGATAGCGGTGTTCTATCTTACCCGGACAGCTCATCCCCAATTCCTGGCCAAATCTGCATTTGGTCCATTAATCTTCCAAAAACTACTAATTTAAGGTATTACTTCTCCGTTTATGAAATACCAGGAAGAGATGAAAACTGCTCTGGAGCATCAATAGGAGTTTATTCCTTGGGTAATACTCTGGCTGGAAATGTTGTAGGTCGTAGGTAAATATAAGTCTGGATGGATATTTTCTTTGTTATTAAACAATGGGTTACAGAAATTGCAAAGAAAACTATTTTGGAAACTACATCTATGAAAATGGCAACACATTTGTGTTGGTTCTTCGCACCGATGAGTATACAACTGGAAACAATGTGAGATTTACCATCAATTTTTCTGGACAACAAACGATAGCCAATCCACCAAAACATACGTCCTCATTTACAACAATTTCTAGTGGAATTGTACAATATCCCATAGGAGAAGAATACCCTCCTAATACAATAAGCAGTTGGGTTGTTCAACCGAATTTTTATGCTGCCGAAGCCCAAATAACTGTAAATAATGTAGATACAGAAGCGTGCAACTTTTTAGATCCTTGCTTATGTGATGCTCTAATTATTTACGGGGTGGGACCACTTGGAGAAATTATACTTATTGATAAGTAAGGAAGTTAGAGCAAAGGATTGTCTAGAATGTTGAGTATTTTTTTGATAGATTTTGTGGAGAGCGTATTGGGGGAGAAATCACCGTCTCTGGAAATAACAAGTTTATCTTTATTTTCTTTACTGATTTCATTGAGGATGTTGGATCAGGGAATGGGTTTCAATTAATTTGGAAATCTGGAGAAGAAATCATAACCACCCCGATAATTCCTACGACCACTACCCAACCACCAACGACGACAACTGAACCCCCAACGACAACTCCAGAACCGGATCCAGTCATTTGTAAGACCGTAATAATATAATGAATAGTAAATGAAACCTTGGCTGATACAGCTACCGAATGTGGTGGTATACTGATTGGTATTGTTGGGAAGATTATTTATAAACCCGATGAATATTATGGAAATTCTGAACGATGTTCTTGGACTATCCGAAGCCCAAAACATAATTCAAGTTTATACTTGAATAAAGTAAAGAGTAATTTTGAATTGGGAAAGGATTATCTTGGGATTTACAGTTTTGATTCTTATGATTCTCAATCTACAACACTGTATGGGAAAGCTGATAAATAGGTTAAAAACTACATTGATTTTTTAGGGGAAAAACCACAAATGATCCAGAATCCCGTTATCTTACGTCATCCCCAGTTGTAGTTATTGTGTTTACCTCCGATGTTGGTGGCACTCCAGGTCAAGGTTTCGAACTGGAGTTTCGATTCAATGGAACTGCTCCTTATGATGTTAGGAATGGTGATGATTATTTCTCATCCCAGGAATCAGGATTAGTTAAAGTTGGGGGCCAGGAGCCTGGTGATGGTTATCAAAATTATACATTGTCGGTGCTTACAATGTCGAGAAATAATACGTATTACACGGATATCGGTTGGACCTCCACCCTTCATATCTTTAAGGTTGAGGACGCTGGATTATGCTCGAGTGACGGGATAAGAGTTTATTCTGTTGCATTGGACACTTTATCCTTTGTTGGACGGTATTGTTCTGATTCCGAAAAAACATATGGACCATTTTTAGCAAGAAATTTGTACATTTTTGTTTTCAATTCGGACAATTATCGTAATGATGGCGGTTTTGAGATTATATGGAGCTTGAGATGAATAAAGCAAAAAGCATGAAATCTTAGAGATTGAAATGAAATACAGCTTTGACCTAACACTTAATTTGTGCATAAAAGTTTTACATTGTTTGAGATATTATTTGAATCGTGTATTAAAATAAAATATGAGCATTATAAATAATTAATATTGTTAGCCGTATACAACTATCCATTGCACTGGTCGATCCTGTTCCTAATCGTATTAAATATGTATTCACCCATCAACTGTGACAAATATGAAAATAAAGATTATGCATGAACTCAAATTAAATGAAGATGATCAAAAAAGGGGAATAATTTGCATATTTATTTCTGATGAATAGATTGGATATCAATGTAATTGACTTGCCTGAGTTTCCCCAATTACTGAAGCAATAATTATATTCAACAATTCTTTTGTAAATTATGCATATTGCCAATCTGCTGCCAAACGTAGCAACATGTTATTTGTCACAGACATTAGATGAATAGTTATTGTCTAACATCTACAACAACAAATGTCAGAAATAGGAGTCAAAGATGAGACAAAATAAATAGGGTAGAAAATGCCAATGCTATCTGTCTGCTTATTATCTAATAAAATATTTGGGGCAGATTGAGATTCGAGACAAAGACACTCTAATGACAAAAAAAACTTGTCCAGCTTCATTATCCAGCAGATTATTATATGGGTTTAATACTGAGCGTTGAATAGAGGCTAAAGAGGAACGCAAACAAATATAATAAATCTTTAACAGCTGCATAAGATTCCAATTTACCATTCTAAGAAAAGCTTAATCAGTCAGTGATAACCTTTGCTCCTTTTATCGCTCAAAAGTCAAACATTTCATACACAACTTTCTTGACGCAGTCATTTTTTAGGCTTCTGAATAATAGAATTTTCACGAATATCTAAAAATGAACATCTTACACCTCTCATCTATTCTCTTGGTTGCCGCAATATTTCATCAAATTGATGGAAATATTTGTCCAGACAAAAAAACTAGTTGTGGTAGTTCCCAAACTTGTTGTTCTTTGTCCGAAGGTGGATTTGGTTGCTGTCCTTATCCAGGAGCTACGTGTTGTGGTGATCATCAGCATTGTTGTCCTCACGGTACGGTAGTACAAAATTTTAGGAATGCCATTTAATATTACATGGTAGGAAGCACTTGTGATGTTCAGCATTCAAAATGTGTTCGAGCACCCTCTAATAAGGCTCCAGAGTATTGGACAATCATTTATGAGAGTTTCTCCCAAGAGGAGTGGAATGCTCAAAATTTAGCTGTGGAAAATGAAGGGAACGCCACAGCTCATTGTAATTACTTCATAATTTATAATACATTAATTTTATTGATACAGTGGGAAAATCATGCGGTTCGGGAGGACAAACGTGCCCTGACACTTACACCTGTTGTCCTCTTTCCACGGGGGGTTATGGTTGTTGCCCATTTAATGGGGGGACATGTTGTGCGGATCAAGTACACTGCTGCCCCCATGGCAAGTCTTGTGATGATGTTGGAAAGAGGTGTGTGTAATTAAGACTTTTTCCACCTTGATAATTGCATCTTTAAAACATTATTATTGAATAAAAACTTTGGAATGATGTTGTTATTGATCCTAATTTACAATCTTATTTTTCAATCAATGTAAATTATTGGGTCTTTTATTTTTTAAGTGAATCGATTAGTTTACAGATTGGTGAATTCAAGGAGATGTGGATTAATTACTCTACATATGTATCTCATAAAGCTTTCGCATAGTATGCAAATTAAATTACTTGATTTGCAGAAGGTTACATTTTTCAATCAATGAAATATTTATATCCTTTCCAAACTTAATAAAGGTTGACATATACAGAGGTAAAATAAATTGCGATCTTTTCCTTTTTGACGGATTCAAGATTCAATTGATATTAATTTAAGTGCTACTTGCATAATTCCATCAAATAACCTTATTAATATACACTTGTATGTAAGTAAATATGTAGAGCATAAAAAGCTATATGTAATTGATTTATTGTGTTAATGTCAAACACGACGTCTTAAAAATAACTTGTAGGAATCATTAAGCTTACAACTGGAGTACTAAATTCCGTTTATATCAAAGGATTTACGGCATTTCGAATGATTTCTACAATGTAGAAATCCTCTCTATAGCGAACATCCCGTAATCAGCAAGTCTTTCTAAAATTGGATCATAGATTTCCTTTTGTAAAGGGAGCCTTATTCCACTCATTTTAATCTCAGAGTTCAACACCATTTCTGCGGCTATTCCTAATGTGTATGATACGGTTTTAGCCATTGCAGAATAACCCCCAGCTGAAGCCACAGGGTCGCCGTAAACAATGAAATCAATTTCCCTGGACTCCCGACGACTGCTTAGGCTTGATGAGTATTTTGCTTCAATTTCATGATGAAGTATTATAACGTCTTGTTGTCCTTCTTCTGCAATACAAAAAAAATATTTGACAAATAAGCCAACCCATAGAACAAGTAATGACAAGTATATCTTATATTTCAAGATATAATCTTTTGGAGCCACACCTTTTGGAAAAAAGTTCCGATTTTTCATTTTTTTTAACTTAAGTTAGGTTTTTAAAATGCATGAAATGAATGATTCTGATGAAATTAAATAAATTGGTAATAACGTGAAATAAAATTCTGACTCTGGCTGCAGTTTCTGCTTTAGTTACCGTATTGAAAGTTCCTTTTGAAATGCTGACATAAACTTTCCAGAGGTGTCTTTAATTTATCAACACAAGTCTCCGATACTAGTGAAAGGTCCTGTAGGATTTCGTAGTCATTTTGTAGAACTGATTGTAAATCTTTAGTTTGATTTGAGGAATAAATACTTTTCTTGTTAAACAGATAGGTGGTAAGTTCTTTCTAAAAAAAACGTTTGAGACCACTTATTTAAATTAAATAATTTTGAATGAGATTACCCAACTCAGTGGTGGATGATCGCTTGAAGGGTCTAAAATGTCCAATGGCTCCTTGCTCAGAAAACCCAAACTCAAAAGTAATTTGATCACATCTGCAAATCCTTGATACCTAAGTGTTCCACGATACAAGTTTTTGACATGGGGTATATTGTATTTTTCTTTCTCAAGATAAATAAGGCTATCCCTGTTTGGATAGGATTCTAATTGAAATTCAGGAAGGAATTCAACATTTTCCGTAAAATTAAGAATTTGCCCACCCTCCTCAATTTCCACTATCTGAGAGAACCATAAATATTTTAAATAAATATTGTTTCAAAAGGAGTGTTTCATACTGTTTGTTCTTTAAGATATCTTGCTCCATTCCGTACATTTCCAAGTGCAGATAATGGATTCCAAGAAAACTTGTATTTAATGGGATTGTCTTGTTTCCATTGTGGGGCTGGAAGTCCTCCACAATAAGATTTAAAAGTGGTGACCTTCCCCTTGTCTTGGTGTATTTCATCAATGCATTTCATAGCAAGTAAATGATCAATCCCAGGGTCAAGACCTAATTCCCCAAGGATCAAAACCCCAGCCTTTTCTGCTTCAGCGTTATACGAAAAGACCTCTGGGGTGACGTAGCTTGCATGAATCATAGGAACTTTTTCTTGAATGCAGAATTTGACGACGGAGTGATGCATGTCATTTGGTAAAAGAGATATGACAATGTCAACTTGTGCAATGAGTTCTGTCAATTTTTCTTGTTCCTTTTCCACATCAATAAGGACTGTCTCAAGCCCATTAAATTGAGCCTTTAATTCATCCAGCTCCTTTGCCATTATGGATGCAACAATTATTCGGTGTTTTTCTCCATGATATGTACCAACACGTTTTACTCTTGTGAAAAAATGGACTAGACAGCCACTTATGTAGCCAGATCCAATAATTAAAATATGCTTCAAAGACGACCCCATATTTTCAAGAACTGGGAAGAGGTGGCTTTCAGAGAAGGAGAGAAAGAGTGTAAGATTGATACTGAATGAAACTGGAAATTTCCAAGCATAGTGCATGATTATGTGGCATGTAATCCTGTCTTGTCATCATATTTCAAGAGATTAAAGATCACGAGTAATGAGATCCTGTGTTTTCACAATTCATTGATGAGTTTTTACCAGGCAGGATTTGTAAAATTAATCTACTGCTGTGCTTGTTCTAAAATTTCCATAAGGTCATTTATTTGTTTTAAGGTTGCTCTATGGATTTAACCTTGTAATTGATGCAAAGCGTTTTTAATTGACATCCATATTCTCATGTTTGAGTTGCGTGTACAGACAAAACATTCCAATCAATATCCTGCTGATCTGGTACTGACTTTTTTTTTGTTTTGCATGGGGGTGCTGAGTTCTAAATAATTTTGACAATTTTGACAAGTTATGTCACAAATACTCTGTTTATTTTGTTGATACATTATTTACACTTTTTACATGAATTAAAGATAACAACTGTTAGTTTAAATTAAACTTTTGATAATAAAACTTAGTCTTTCGGGTTACATTGTGTTCTAAACTGAAAAAATGAATACTGAGGATGAAACACGACAAATGATATTATTATTATTACAAGCAAGTACATAGGTAAATAGCCTAAAAATCCTCAAAAAGTTGAAGCTCAGCATCGTTAACTTTTCTACATCTTAAAGAATCAAGCTCAGGATAATCATCAAAATTATGTGTATCCCCATCAGAGGAAACTTGAGGAATGATTGGAGGCTGCAATGGAAAATGCAAGAAATAAGAATTCAAAATTATCCGTATTTTTGTAGTTTGTACCGTCAGTCTCCTGTTATAGACATCATCCCATTCAGAATCTCTGAAAAATCTGTGCCTCTTAATGTCATCAACTCCGTTCTGAATTTGAAACATTTAAATTAATGTAAATATAATGAATTTAAGTACTTAGATACCTTCATGCTTCCCAATCTCTTAAATCTATCTGGTACAAGAAGTTTTTTCATGAGATCCTTCCCCACTGGATTGATCCATTTCGGCCTGAAACGAAAGGAAGCAAAAAATTGGAGAAAATATTCTAATCCTCAAAGATAATCATGTTATTATCAACTTACCAATCAATTTTTGCTTCAAGTATTTTTTCATATGTGGAAAAGTTATTATCATCAAAGAACGGAGCATAACCGCAATGCATTTCGTAGATGAGGACCCCTAGCGCCCACCAGTCGACAGCTTTATTGTGCCCTTTGAATTGAAAATTATTTAGTATTTCATTACAGCAAATGACTAATTACCTTTTGATTGAATGATCTCGGGAGCAAGATATTCTGGCGTCCCACACAACGTCCAGGTTCTGCATTTAAGTACAAATATATTATTAAGTCAAAGATTTAAATTTAAAAAGAAGTTGTACAAACCTGTCTTTGAGGAATTTTGCAAATCTGCAAATAGGTAATTTAACTAGTTTCAGATAGTTACATGTATTCTTACCCAAAGTCTGTTAGCTTTAGATGTCCCTCTTTGTCTATCAATAAATTTTCTGGTTTGAGGTCACGGTACACAATTGATTTTGAATGAAGATACTCCAAAGCTAAAACAATTTCTGCTCCATAAAAAGCACCTAATAATGATTCAATTAAATGTAATTTAAAATATGTTAGAATTACAAACTCTTACAAGTTGAGCTGGGAAATTTCCCTGCAGAACGAAGGTATGAAAACAACTCCCCACCGGGTTGATCTATAATTTGATAATATAAATTTATTCCGTAATATGTATCCAACAAATTGAAAACAAAAAACTCACATTCAGTCATCATATAAATATTATAGTCATCTTTTCCAGACCATTTCCTAATAAATCAAAAACATATTGCGTTACAAAAGTGTGATAAGAATCTTGTTTTCGGAACAAATTGGAATAAAGCAATAAACAATGATTCAATTTTCTGCATGAATAAAAGCTACGCATTAAGGTAGGAAATTCAGTTTAAACTATTTTTAATTTGGAATGAAGGTACATATGTACGTACACAATAGAAAAACATGTAAATACATACATTGTAATAAATTGTTTACCATCCAACAAAACAATTATCAGGGAAGCATGAACTAAAAAACAATCCCTTTTATGGAATAATTTAAGAAAATTTAATTAAAAGTTGAAATAAATAATAGGCAATTTCTGATTTGGAATTACAAGCCAGAAATGCATGGTTTTGATTTTTTTCTTGATTCTCTTAACAGTTTACATTTCTTATATAAAACGGTTTCAAGTTGCAAGTAAGAATGCTAAACATTCCCAAAATTTTGGGCATAAAATATCAAAGATTTTAGATATTTGATAAGAGTGAAACTGATACGAGACAAGCTGTCAATAAATAATTGCATGACCAAAAACAAGAAATAGTAGACTCACATATTGACGATAAAAGGATGGTTGACAACTTGCAAAATATTTTTTTCATTCTTAACATGATCCACTTGTTTAAGCCGAATGAGGTCTGGTAGTGCTAATATCTTGAGGGCTGAGAACTCCTCGGATGTTTTATGTTTAACTAAAACAACGCGACCAAAGGTACCAGTTCCTGAAAATTAAGAAGGTTTGATCAATCAACGCTCCGACCCTATGACCCGACAACACCACAAATAAACTTTATCCTTGAATTTTTATCTGAACTAAAAAAATCTATTTAAATCCTGCTTAAATTTTCACAGCTGCTGTTTCTAAATTATTAGCCCGAGTCAGGGCTTATGTAATCACTATGTCCGTCCGTCTGTCTGTCCGTCCGTCCGTCTGTCCGGGACACTCTAGCGGTCGAATGGGTGGACCGATTTGGATGAAATTTGGCACC
>JAAOWG010000411.1:0-19331 GCA_036491945.1 Paranurophorus simplex
TTAAAAGTTAAGCCACTGGCTTAACTTGTGAATTTAAAACCGGTTTAAGCGGGCTTAACTCTTAAACCGGGTTTAAATGCCTTACTGAATTCCCGTCCTGGCATTGATAGTACTTTAACCTCAACGAGAACGAGCGTAACATCATTGCAGACATCCTTCAACACACTTAATAACAAAGTGACTGTAATTGACGGCGGTTTATCAACTGCTAAGACGAATATTGCATCACTACAGTCAACTTACACCACTCTTAACAGCAAAGTGACGACCATTGATGCTTCTGTGAAAACTTTGCAAACAAATTACAACACCCTTAGCAGCAGTCTGGCCACTGTTAACAGTGGTTTGACCGTTGTAAAGACTGACGTTTCAAACTTAAAAATAAAGCCGTTACCAATAGGGTTTATTTATGTTCAAGTATCCCCAAATCCTGCACCAACCACCTTATGGCCAAGCTTAAAATGGCAGGACGTTTCTTCGACATATGCTGGTCAATTCTTTAGAGTTGTGGGTGGTAGTTCTTCTTCCTACGGAAGTGTACAGGGAAATAGTATGCCAACATTATTCATTACATCAGATAAGGGTAATTACAATTTTTACACTCCTTGGATGCCTGTCACAACCACTGGATATCGTATTTGGACGGGAGATCATGCCAACAGAGGAGGTAATGACAGGATAACAACAATGTTGAGGTGGGAAACAGGGGAAATTAGACCAACTAATCAAGCTGTAAAAATATGGAAAGTAGTAGTGTGATTCTTGTGAAATAAAAACATTTGAAGGCTTTAAGAATTTTATCAATTTGCATTCACTCTATAGTGGTTAAACTGTTTTAGAAAAGTTTCGTTTCTGCTGATTCTTACATAGTTTTTTTAGAAATCTCAGTTGTTGCATTTTTCGATGAGCTAATCAAAGCATGAATGAAAGTCTCTGTGTTGTGTTTCTCACTTTATCCCACTTGAGCCTGGTTTTTAACTCATTTTCCTCCCAACATCAGAATTCACGTATTACTACATAATTCTTTGGAATATTAAATTGATATTTTCGTTAAAAATGCTTTTTGCATAAAAGAAATTAAAATTGATTTGAAACTACAAGCAAGATAATTGCTTCTTGCTGTAATTATTGTGTGCTGTTGAATATTTTAAAGGTAATTCTTTTATGATGATTTTAGCAACAACAAATTATTTTAATTAGCCGGCTGTAAACATTAAGTGAACAGGAAACTTCCGTCACAAAGATTAAAAAGACTAAGCAAGTAAAATAATCGCAGTTTGGAGATTCTTGACGAATTGCGTTAAAGAGGCTTGCAATTGCAGTTAAAGTTGTAGTGCCAAACTTGTATTGAAACATTTTTCTTCAACTTCTCAATACAAATGAGAATGTTACCAGGTATTTATAGATATAAATATACTTATATTATGTTTATATACATATATATATATATATACCTAATAGGTATCGGTGTTTTTGGAACTGATTCAGGAATTGTTCAAATATTAGTCCCTTATTTACAAGCAAAAGGATTTCGAGTTGAAGCGATATGGAGTTTAACATTGAACGGTACATTCGTCCTTTTTGTATTTCCTGTATCCTGTTGAATAATTTTATTCTTTACAGATGCTGAGAATGCAGCAAAAGAATTAAGCATTCCATTTTACACCAATAAAGTTGATGATGTTCTTTTGTGCAAGGATGTGGAGCTTATCCTTATCCTTTGTCCACCAAACCTTCATTCACAAATTGCTGTTAAAGCCCTTGGTATAGGGAAACATGTATTGTGTGATCGTCCTGCAGGCCTTTCACAATGTGAAGCTTTAAAAATGGTCCTTGCAGCCCAGTATTATCCATCTTTAATTGGAATATTGAATCATTCCTTACGATTTCATCCAGCGTATGTTGAAGGACTCTCAACTCAATATTCATTCATGGTCCTGACAAAGCTCAAATCATTTCAGATTTATTTACATGAAAAAAAATATTGAAAAGTATGTTGGACAACCCAAACTTTGTCAATGTCGAATAGAAATGGAATCAATTTTGGGCAATAGTTTTAACTGGTTGTGCGATGATGTGATGGGTAATTAATGTTTAAAAAGGATGGCATCTTGATGAAAAAATGTATGTATGTATTTTACTTTATTTATGCAGGAGGTGGAATTTTGACATTATTTGGATCTCATTTAATTGACATCATTTCATATCTTACGGGTCAGAAGGCCGTACGAGTACACGGGATAACAAAAACTCTAACACCAAGTACCCCAACAATTAATGGAACAAGACGAATTTCTAGTCCTGATTATGCTGTGATCCAGATGGAAATGGATGGAGGTACGTTCAATTTATAAAGTCAATTTTTATGGAATTCGTGTGTGAATATGATTGTTTAGGGATGCTTGTGACTATGAATCTTACAAACCATTTACCTAAAGGACACTTTCTTCAAGAAATTTTAATATTCAGTTCAAAGGGATACATTAAAGCAGAGAATGGGATGATAAAGGGCCTCTTGTATCATTCACAAAAGGAATCAGATAAAGAAGTGACCTTGTTTGAAGATTCTCTTGACACGGATTTGTTACTTGTGGATAGAAATGCGAGAAATTCAGGAATCGTTTCATGTCCATTGCTTCCACCAATTTATATGACGGGTAATTGAAACTTGTTGGTTTGGGAATTGCAAAATTTACCTGATCTGTAGGGTTGCTAAAACTTTTGGGATCTCTTCGAGAAGCATTTAATACTCCGAATGGTAAAGAATGGAAACGAGAAAGTACGGTGGGTCTTTTAGGTTCTGGATTTGAAGATGGATTGTATATACAAGCAGTTATTGAAGCACTTAAAAAATCGTCCAAAGAATGTCAATGGACAAAGGTTTGCATAATTACTGAAGAACCTGATCCAAATCCAGTGTTAACTGCTGCTGTACGAACTTCTACTATTTCAATGTAACAAATACATACATAAAACACACCACAAAAGGGCACAAACGTCTACATTTCACAACGAAAAGGTATTGCACAACAAATATGTATTTAATTCTTAAGCAAAGCCAAGGAAAATCTCAATACTTGTAAATACTTCAAAAATAACAAACACATAATTATCACATTTCATGTTTATTGTTTCTTTTAATAAATCGTAACAAAGACATAAAGCAGTAATAAGATCAGTCAATTATTAAACAAACTGAAATCTTTAAATTGACCAACCTGCGGTGAGTTCACGACAAGTTCTCTGTAGTGAATGGAGGGATAATTTATCAATTCCTCTTCTTCAAGCGTCCGTCGCAAAATGATGCTTAATGCAGGACGTTCGGATTTATATTTCGCCTCAAGAATTTTACGAATGCGAAGGCATTCTAATTTTGTTGTTGGTTCAATTGTTGCATAAAACACCATTAGTTTACGACAGTCAGTAAATAGCTCGTCAACAGGTTCCAATTTTAAAGGATTGTCATTTGGTGATGACCAGATTAGCAGTCTTTGTAAATTTGAGCAGCTTTTAAGTGCATGTAGTAGAGGAAGGGTGTTGCCAATATAATTTTGCTCAATGCTAAAAATTGATATTATATTACTATTTGTTTCCAGTGACTTTAATTCATACCGGAAATCCTTTAAGAATTTATAAGCTGGCAATGATGTGCAAAGGTCTTGAATGTAACAACATTTAGCAGTAGGACCCAAATTTGTTAGTCGTAAACTTTCAAGAGCACAAGAGGAAGAAATCTGCAGCATCAAAGTCAATAGTTTTGTTCAGTTGTATTGTTTTACACCATAAAGTATTTATCATGTTACCTCAATCAAAAACTTTCCATTTCTAATTGGAATATTTGTTAAGGATAATTTTTTGAGCAGTTTAAATTTCGAAATGAAAAACAACGATTCTGGAAGTAACCGTCCAGGTTTCAGGTTATTTCTAGAAAAAGAGTAACAAAATTATTAATTAGTTACATATAAAATCACGAGTCAGCTCACAAGTTTCCATTTCCTATTTCTAGCTCAGAAATCTTTGGGCAACCACTCGCAATCATATGCAGTCCTGAAACCTGATGAGAAGACGACGAATTGGAAGATTTTTCAAGCTTTGTGTGAGCACCAATCCTTCGTCGTTTAAAGTGATTTTCAGATTCAATCATTTCTGTAGTGTCAGTCTTTGTATTATCATTTTCAATCAACTGTGCTATGGAATAGTCGAATAACAAATTCCGATCTTTGATTTCTAATTACTTTAAGAATTAAAAACCAAAATATTGCAATCTAATCTACATTTATACCATATAGACAGTCAACGGTCATTGACAAGTGTTCCAAATGTTGTAATTTTGAAAACTCTTGAGAATATTCTTGAAATCCTTGACTCTCAGAAATGTTAATTGACTTTAGATTAGGATGGTTCAAAACAAATTTCTTCCAATCCTAATAAGAAAACATATGAATGTAATTGTAAATTATGTTTTGTCTTTTATCTTCACCCACCACTTTAAAATTAAAGGATGAACATGAGAAGGAATTCAAATCTGGGGAATAATCAAGTCCCTTCAATCCAGTAACCATCGGTTGACCATGACTGATTAATATGTGTTTAAGCTGCATTTTATAACAGGGTCAACTAAAATAGTGTAATTTATCTAGTGAAATAGAACCTTTGGATATTTAAATGGTGACTCTACTTCATCCAAATTCAGGCCCATCACAAGAGGAATAGACAATCTTTCAGCATTTTCACAACAAACCTGCGGTATCCAAACATTTTGATTTTGCCTCAACCGATTCCCAAATCTTATAGTTTCTGTTTTAAAGCACAAAATAATAATTACTTGTTCAAAGTACACCAAAAAAAGCTCAAGTATTATATTACCATGCAAAGTATTTAAATCCCCATTATAGAGTGATCTAATTCCAAGAAATGGATGATCTAACCACAATCCTAATGCGGGTGTAGTAATGTTCATACTCCTGACCAAATTTGAGATGAACAGCATGGGATCAAACCTCGGTGGTTCTTTAGCAGTTATAATAAGCGTATGCAAATTTTTAAAATCCAACTGCAATGAATCATTCCTTGCTGAAGAAGAGGAAGATGATTTCCTTTCTGCTGCTGTTTTAGGCCAACTAAGAAACCACAATTCCTCCAAATTCTTGCACAATGACACCATAAACTCCAAAGATGAGTATGAATAAAATAAAACATCTGTGGGAGTGTTCCTCATCATTGGTATGTGAATTAATAGTTTTTTCAACCGCAGAAATACATCTTCCATTTCCATCAGTTCCGCAAATTTATTTTGGTTAAGTGACCCCTTCCTTCGACAAGTCTCTTCCAATGAATTATCCCAAGACCAAGATAGCTTTGTAATGTTATTTACATTTTTCAATATCTGAGATAAATGGTTCCAAGATAAAAGAGTCCCAGCTGCAAGGAGCGTCTGGAAAAGTTAAATGAAAAATGACTCGTCTCACCCTCAACAACACCAAAAGCCTCTTTATTCCCTTACATTAAGATTTTTCATCTGTATTATCAAGTCTTTAAATATCCATGAAGGTATCCAATATAAATCTGATAAATCCAACCTGCTTATCCATTCAATCCTTGCTTTATCTTTAAGGAAGGTTGTAAGGGTTGCCCTTCTTATTTGAGAGTACCAAGGGAAGATCATTTTTTCACAAAATTCTTTATCCTTTAATAAATTATTCAATCTTTCACACGTCCCTCCCACTCGAACAAAATCATCATGAGCTGGGAGATGTTTTAAGATATTCACAAGGATTTCATCACTCAATCTTGAAGGGAAATAATTTATTTCCCCTTCAATCGGCACACCCACAACAGCAACAGGAACCTCTTCCATTACTGTAAGTACAATCAGCAGTTAGCAGTTGCTTAGAATTTGAATTTTTGATGTTTTTCCCGCTGAATCGGGGGCACAATGAGAAGTTTGAGGAAAATTTGGAAAAGCATTTTTATCAAGATTTTAAGATTTATATATTTATTTAAAATAAAATAATATCCCACAACATTGATTTAAATATATACAACTTTAGCTCATAATTTGAAGTCGATGGGATGTTGGGTGTTAAAAAAGAGTTATGAAATATTTTGGATGGGATAAAAAATGACATTTATTTGGGTCATTCTATTCAAAAAACTAATCAGCATTGCATAAAAGTTGTTGCATTCAGTTCAGATTACTTTGTGCATACTTTTTTTCGTGAAAAAGAATTGATGACAAATATTTTTACAAGGATCTAGATACGACTTAGATAGAAACTACTCTTGATTGTTGGCTTTGCATTTTGTAAAGAACAAACATTCTCAAGGTTTAATAAATCTAATCCCTTCACTTTCAATTTCAATGTCTTGCTTTGTAAGGACTTTTCAAGCTAGCATTTCTGACATCAAGATGCATAGTAAAATGAACACTTATGCAAGTGGAGGAAATGAACTAAATAAGACTTGATCTTTGCTGTGCATCTTTTCTACCCATCCATTTCCATTCTACACAATTCTATTAGAAGGCAACTGTAGAAGGCAACTTGTTTTCCGCAAGGTCAAGCAAACAAAAGATAACAATTATGTATTATGTATTAAATCAGACCTGCCTGCAACAAGGATAACAATCAACGCCACAACCCTGTTAAATTCTATCGCAAGATTTATTCCAGTACACTCTGAAATTCATAAAAAATCCAAACATTTTTAAGATGCCTGAAACAAATCAAATTCCTCGCTATTTACAAAACACTGAGGAAGTGCTGGAACCAGAAATTTCTTTTTTCTCAGTTTCAGGTATCCCTTTCTCATGTTTATACAAATAAAAAACTTTTTATTTCAACGGTAGGAGAAGTACCACTCCCATCCTGGTGTAATGGAACTCTGTACTCCTCAGCTCCAGGGATATTTGATTTGGAAAAAGGTTCCGTTAAGAATTGGTTTGATGGATATGCAATCATCTCAAAATTCCAAATTAAGGACGGCAAAGCTATTTTTATGTCAAGATATTTAAACTCAAATGCATATGAAAAGGCGAAAGAGGCGAAACAACCTGTGTTCCCGGAATTCGGCACACCCGCATTACAAAATAAAAATTTGTTTTCCAAACTTTTACCATTCGTAAGTAAATATGAAGGTCCTTTGAAGGTTTGTTTATGTTTTAAAATTTCTCAAGGGTCCATACGACTGTACTGACAATGTCATTGGAACAATGTTTAAACTTGGAAGCTCTTTATACACTGCCGGAGATTCATGCTACTATCATGAAATTGATACACAAACATTGGAAACAACGGCTAGTCATCATACAATTAAAGCCTTCTCAATGAACTCTGTAAGTTCTCAGCCACAGGAAGATGAGGATGGAAACGTTTACATAATTGGAGCCGCAATTCATCCAACATTTCGCTACTATTTGTTGAAAATGGAGAGTACAGCGAAGGACGTGAAACTTGAAAACAGGTTTTCTCAAGTTGTATCATTCCCATCACGATGGATGTTTGGGGTGTGCCCTTGTCGAAATTTTGGGATGACTGAGAATTACATAATAATGATTGAAATGCCAGTAGTTTTAAATTTAATGAAACTAGCTGCAACTTATATTAAAGGGTATTGTGCAACGAATTGGCTGGATTGGAGGCCAGAGGATGGTGTCAAATTTTACATTATTGACAAACGATCTGGTCAATTGTTGCAAACCGAGATATATTCAGAGCATCCATTTTTTTGTCCTAATGTAATTAATGCCTTTGAAGATGGAGATGAGGTAAACGTCCATGGTCAAATATTTTGTCTATGCAAAAATTTATTTTATGGTTATAGATTATCCTGGATATAATTAGTATGCCTAATTTAGACTGCAACAACGCCACTACTCTTGAAAACTTGAGAAGTCGTGGGAATTATAGGATTTTGAAAGAAGATCGTCCCCTAGATTCAGGGACTGTTGAAAGATATATTCTTCCTTTAAAGAATTTTAATCAATCTCCAGTATCCAATACTACCCGTCAGAGTAGAGCCTCAAAAAAGGGAGACACAAGGATCGTCGTCACGCCTCAAATAATGTCAGAGCCTGGACTTGGCATGGACTTCCAAGCCATAAATCCAAAATATAACGGGAAAAAGTATAAATTTGTTTATACAACGAGTGGCTACATCAGTACACAATTCTCTCCCTATGCTTATGGAATAGTCAAGTTGGATTTAGAGACAAAAGAGACTTTAATGTGGGCTGGGGAAAGGGGACAAATAACTCATGAACCTATTTTTCACCCTCATCCGACCTCATCAAAGGAAGATGATGGAATACTCCTAACGTTGGTTAAAAATGAATATTTGCCGGATAACCAAGATTTTTTGATTGCTATTGATGCTAAATCAATGAAAGAGATTGGTAGAGCTGGGTTCAAGTCCAAAATCCCTGGATGGTATCATGCTTCTTTTTTTAGTGGATGATATTTTAATCAAAACGGATCTAATAACATTTCCATTAATTGTTATTATTTGTTATCATAAAAAAAGGAATTAGAAAATAAATCTGTTTTGTGCGTTTCTTGTTCTATAATTCCAGTATTTCCATTCCAGCACTTTTGGATTCTTTTAGATTCTTGGCATTTTCCTCATTTTGTTTTCTCGTCTTTACAGCTTTGTCCAACCAAAGAAGATTCAGTAGCATGTATAATATTCCAAACAATGCGGAGACAAACCCAAACAGACGAAATGCAGATGGAAGATCAAATAATGTGATAAGACTTCCACCAATAAATGATCCAGCCCCACTTCCTAAACTAAAATGAAGTGACGCCACCGTTCCCAGCAATGTCGCTAAAAGTCCTTTTGGAGCCAAGTCACTGCAATAAGTTGCTGCTGCAACCCACATTAAGTGATCCGTTAGTATTTCCAAAGCTTCAAAAGGAAAGCACCAGAAAGGGTCTCTAATAAACAAAAAAACCATGCTTTGAAATAAAACACTTCCATTTCTCACGTTAGATAAGAATATCCAATATATCGAATGGAGTGAGCAAAAAAAGTCATAACCAAAATATTAATCCGTCCAAAAAAGCCTAAAATCCTGTCTGCACAAAAGGAGAATGGAATTCCCGAAACCATTCCAACCGTAACAGTTAATCCTTCAACAAATAAAATGAGAAAAAATGCAAATTATTTATTAATGTGAAGTTACCAAGTAGGTAATTTGGAGCATCTAATTTCCTGAGGTAAATGAATAAATAAGATTCCATAAAACCCCACATATTTCCAATTAAAAATATCATTATGAGAAAAAGTACAACTTCTGGATAGTTTAAAAGGCTTCGAATGTTCCTGAAAAAAAAGCACTAAATAAATATTGGGGAAACTGTCTGAAAAAAGTAAAACAGACTTTAAAAAATCCGTATCCGGTTTTTCAACTTGAATGTCCATAATAATAAATGTTACTACAGTCAGTACCAGCATTGCATTTGAAAGATAAAAGGCTGCAGAATAATCTGTGTAGCCTTTCCCTTGTGAAATGTAGTCAACCAATAATCCTGATATTGGAGATGACACGGCAAAGCCCAAAAGTGAAAATATCCTTTCTTTCCCATATTCTGCACCTTCACACGTTTTAATTAAAGCCAACGTTGTTGCGTCCACAAGTGTAAAACAAGAAAACATAAAAATCGTTGCGACAATGCGGATACAGAAATACAACCAAAACGTTACAGCGTGATTTCCTATAGTTATCACTTCCCCTGTTGGAAATGTAAAATTTGCTAAAACTTCTTGCTGGAAAAATTCTTTATAATTCTGAAAATCCTTTGACACGCAACTAGATCCATTCACAATTAAATAGCACTCATGTTCTTCCATTATTTTTTCAAGTTGATTGCATTTCAGTGTTTTCCTGGATGGGCATTGTGTGGTATTACCATCACATTCTTGAAATTGCTCAAATGCAAGTGTGAAGACAACTTCCGGTTCCGGTTCATTATGAGACTTGAAGTATTTACAGGTTTCGTTGTTATATTGTGAAATTAAGAGATCAGAATTATTTCGTATTTGTACTAAAGCAGAACGCGTAAATTGTACATTTGTCTGTGAGTATGTTGGAACAGCAAGAAGTAGCGTGTGGAAGACACTACTTGCAATTGTGGAAACAATCAAGACACTCTTATATTTCCCAAGTTTGTCAGCCATGAATCCTACAAAATCTCAACAATGTTTATGAAACTATTAAAATAATGTTCACCCATTAGTGGAGGACCAAGGAACGTTGTGAACGGAAGAACAGCATAGATTATCGCTATTTCTTGAATACTTAACCCAATTTCTTTCATGTGAAGGCTTAAATAAGAAATCATTGCTGTCATCCCTGTACATATTATTGTATTAAATAAGTGGACAATCAATTTTTTTCACCTCCACAAAATAAGAAGAGCATAACTTTCAATGGGAGAGTACGTTTGTTTATGGAAAAATAGTTTTTTTTAGTAGCTACTCTTGGTTCATCATGAACATTAAGAAACGCTGAAGTTTCTTGAGGTAATTTTGAAGGTTGATTGTCTTCCATTGTTTGGCAGAGGAATTTTGGAACTAATAAAATAATACGAGGTTCAACTCCTGTTGAGTATGAACTAATTCGTTGTAAAGGTTTGGGAGTTAAGCATTAAACATTACATAATTATTGAGTCAATTGATAAGTGAAAGAGATAAACAGATACGTAGAACCAACAAGAGCAGAACATTGTAAATTGTTTTGCTCCCAATAAATAGATCAAAAGACTACAGCGACTGTAAGATTTAATGATTCAAAATTTCTAACCTCGGGCCCATGCAGAAGTTGGATCGGACGTTAAGACGAACAAATTTGTAACGTTGATGAAATCATGAGTAGAGCTTTAAGGAACTTCTTCATTGGAGACATATAAATACCTCCATTTGAAGCAAATAAGACTCTAAAAGGTATCATTACATGGAATAGTGATGAGATGGAAAAGGGTGAATAAAATGATAGAAAAACAATAGGATTTTTATTTTAGGATGCTGCATAATGAACTCCATTTAAATTATCCCTTGTGTTGACTACCCACAACAATGGTCCATTCTCTATAAGAGTATTTTGTAACTATCCCGTTTTGAACGTATGGATCTTTTTGTATAAATTCCTCCACGTCCTTTTCACTTCCATGGAATACAAGGCCAGCCCCATCAATGGGATTGGCAAATGCTCCTCCCAATAATAATTTCCCTTCATTTTTATATTCTGAAGCTAAGGCCAAATGTCCAGCTCGATGGGGGGCTCGCCTCTCCACAATATTTATGGGATTATATTCATACCGCAAAAGATAATATTTCTTGGATCCAGAACAAGAGGTGGAGAAATGTCGAAAGAGGTGGAGGAGTTGCTTCATTTTCTGAAATTGAAAAACTTTAACTCTCTTTTTTTTGAGAAATTATGAATTACAAAATCCAAAAAGTATTTAATGATGTTCTTTCTGAGTTTAGAGATGTTCAAGGACAAAACCGACTTGATTCCGAAGTTTTACATACTTTGTAAAAAACGAGCTCATGAATTAAATGTCCAAATGATCCAAAGACTTTCAAGTCCTCAAATAGTTGCACAACTTCCAATGCAAACAATTTTTTATATTGAAGGAAAGCCAAGTGAACAGTTTATTAAAAAAAAATTAACAAAGCACACTGCTTTCCCCAAAC
The DNA here is from genome assembly GCA_036491945.1 of Paranurophorus simplex. Classification (NCBI taxonomy): domain Eukaryota; kingdom Metazoa; phylum Arthropoda; class Collembola; order Entomobryomorpha; family Isotomidae; genus Paranurophorus; species Paranurophorus simplex. The sequence continues at coordinate 11,695 of JAAOWG010000411.1, forward strand.
GTAAAAAAATAGTTTCAAAATCAACTTTCAAGTTAGAAAAAATGTTGGGGATTTTGTACAATTTCTGTAAACAGTATTTTCTCCAAATCCCCTGAAAAACTATTATTTTGTTCAACATTCAAACTGAGAAGGACGGGTTTTCCAATTTTTTTTGCTAATTTTCCAGCCAACGTTTCTGCATAATTGTCTCCAGAGGCTCCAATAATTTTAGTTGTAGTAGCTTGATTTTTGGGTTGATCGTATGGCGTTATTGCTGCAAAAACAAGGTCAGCCATCCTTCCATCTGATCCAATCCAAAGATAAAGTGATCTTCCTAAATTTGTTACTTGAAAGAATATCCTGGACTCTTGAACCCTTCCATCAAATGTATGAAGCTTTATCTCCATTTCTACAATCACAAATTCATTTCAGATCCCACCCGGGGGAGAAAATAAAATAAAAACTTACAAGATTGTTTATGTAATTCTGCAGCGCGCGGTTGTTGAGAGTGGCTGAATGAAACAAAGGGGCTCTCACTCTCATGTAACGAATCAAGTTGTTTAATTTTCAATTGTTTGTGCTTTTCCCGAAAATCATTGCGGATTGAACAAAGATTTATTGAATTACAATCAACAGTGGAGATAATAACATGTTGACATGTGTAGACTTTATCTCAGTTTTATGCATTCATTTCCTCGCGTATTCCAAAAAAATGATTACATGAATTAACTTCAAATGCAGACTGGAGCCAGTATTGTGTCCTATTCGGTGTATATGTAATTCGATTCATTAGTCAAATACGTATTTATGTATATGTACTTCTGGCAATTCCACTTTTCTAGCATCATTTAATACCTTTATCTACTACTCTCAAACCTCAAGGATAAAAGATCATTTGTTCATTTGTTCATTTCTTATTTGGTTTTGTCCAAGGGGTAGCTGAACTGGTTGAATGAACATTAATTTTAGTCATTTTCTACTAACTGAGGATTTTATTTCAATTATTTCTGTGAAAGTTTAAAACTAGAGGTTTCATATGTATTGAGTCAAAGGTAAGTGCTAATTTGTCCTTTTATAAGTTTTGTATCCCCTTAAAGTCAGTATTGTTCTAATTCACCACGTCATCATCTTGAAAAAATATGAAGGAATAGTTAACCTTCGTATTGATGGAACAGCATGAGAGTATCTTTTTAAATGTATCATACTAATACTAATCATTGTAAAATTATAAATTACAGACTCATCCATCGTTATGTCTTCAGACAACAATCAATTTCTTGGCAAATACAACTGTGAGCAACGCACTGCCCAAGTACTAAATACTTTTAAGAGTACTTTAGAAAATGAACGAAATGGGATAATGATGGAAGCAAAATTAATCCTATCCTCTCGACAAATTCAATTAACCTACCATAAATATATGTGGGGACTTTTGGATAAGCATTTTATAACAAACTGGAAGATCACTGACAGAGAGATTGAACAATTTCAAGATCAGTCTCGAATGATGCTTGAAAAGGAATTAAAATTAAAATTAAGCCAACCACAATTACACTCTATCCATTCAACTATTTTAAATGGAATTTATGAACTAATGTCCAACCGTGAGAAGGAATTGAAAGTCGTTTTGAAGAGTTACGCTAAATCATTTCCTCAGGAAGTTTATGAATGGATATCAGGAATTATTCGTTTTCCAGAAAATTATTCGAAATACAAAATAAAGGTATTCCTACTACAAACAGTAGATCGTTACATCAAATCAAATTACAATAATGATCAAATGTTGGGGAACATTATATTAGAATCGAAAATATGTGAAACATATGAAAAAGGTATTGGGAATCTTGTAGACGCTCTACTAAAATACAGAGATGAGATGGAGAAAAAATTTGAAATGAATCGATGTTTTGGACAAGGAAAATTTGAAGCAGTTGATCAGCAAATATCACAGTTGTCTCAAAAACATCTACAACCAATTGTCCCAGAAAAGATTTTTAAACATTGTTTAAATATTCTACGGGATCAATACATTGAACGGAATAAGATCATTGTACAAAATGAAACTAATCTTGTCCCTCAACTTCATTCACTCAGTCAGAATTTCTATATCGAGACGATGAAAGAACTAACGAAAGGGAAAGTTCTCCGTTCATCGGATCTTAGAGCGTTCCACGACCTTGTTGTTGACAAAATAATTAATATTGCGACCAGTTCATGTATTTTTAATGATGAGTATGTTGAAAAGCTGAGACTAGATATTGAAACAGATTGGGTTGAGTTTAGAAAAGCAAATGAGAAATTAAGACAGCAAGAACAGGATCAGAGACGGGAGCAGGAAGAGCAAATTACACGAGAAGCAAGAAATGCTGAACGTGCAGAAAATAAAAAGCTTGCAGAAAATGAATTGAAACTGCAAGAACAATTGGCAAAAATTCCTGCTTACGAAACGAATGATCAATATCTTGCGACTTTCACAACTCCTAGTAAGTTTATATTTTTTACTGATTCCATAAGGTTAAATTATTATTTCTGCAGATGAAGAATTAGCTAAGACTTCAATGATTCAAGCAAATACTTCAATCATTGTTGAAAACCTCATCAATTTTACAGACGGCAATACAGCGGCTGATCGAGAAATAGGAACAACTTCAGATAGTATTCACCAGCAGTCGACTTATAGAACTACAGATTATCGTATTGATGAAGTTGTTCAAGTGAAAGTTAAAGAATTGGAGTCCAAGTATTTAGTAGGCATTCGAGGAAATCCGCAACAGTCAATACACGAAGAAATGATGTCGAAACAATTGGGGACATTAAAGACATTCCTGAAGCCATTGCAGTACGATGAAAACAAGAAGAAGGACCAAATGAGGGTGTTCGAGAAACAGCTTAATCGTCTCTTCAAAACAGAAAGAACAAAGCATGAAAAAGGAAGCAAAAAGTGCAAATCTGAGGAAAATGTGAATGATACTAATAGATCGCCAGATGCAAACCGGATCTCTTCTCTTGTTGAAGAAAAACAGGACAACTACACACACCATCCTTATGGTAATTTTGTGAAAACCAACAACGTGAGACTGTCGAAAGGGACGTTACAAGTATCACAAATCGTAAGGGAACACAGGAAAGAGTACAATGTTCAAATGGATCTTTTCTTAGCTGCTCGAGGACCAAGCAAACTCGATACGGAGCTTCAAAAAAAACATACAGAACACTTAACTGCACTCGTGAAATTGCTTAAAATGAAGATTTCAGAACTAGAAGTGAAAATTAATGCGGATGAGTATGTTGAAAAGCTGAGACTAGATATTGAAACAGATTGGGTTGCGTTTAAGAAAGCAAATGAGAAATTAAGACAGCAGGAACAGGATAAGAAACGGGAGCAGGAAGAGGAAATTACACGAGAAGCAAGAGAAGCTGAACGTGCAGAAAATAAAACGCTTGCAGAAAATGAATTGAAACGGCAAGAACAATTGGCAAAAGAGAAAAAAGCAGAAACAAATTCACAGCCAGAAGTTGTCGTTTCCAACAACAGTGTTCCTCAATCTATGAAGAGAGATAATGCAAAAGCCCAAAATTTGTCCAAAATTAGAAGGGACTCAGTTTCATCGATGACCGAAGAATTATCAAATGCTGCTATTGAATTTAGCTTTGCTTTAATTAGAGTTGGATGGATAATTGATGATGAATTTTCATGTTACAGTAGCGAATGGGGCGATGATTTTATCCTACCTTATGCCGCCTTCAATGAGAACAACGAAATTATGATTGGAAAAGCGGCTGCAGAGCAATCACTACCCTATAACTTGGGAGATGCTATGAAAGACCCTTCTAAACCATGGAATATCTACTTAAAGCGAGAAATGAAGCAAATTCGATCAGACGTGTTGATAGCCCTCTTTCTGTCCAAATTAAAAAGTGATGTTGAGAAAAGACTAAATAGACGTTGGACACAAGTTGTTATCTCCATTCCGCTTTGTTTTACAAGTGTGCAGCGTCAAGGCATGAAGGATGCTGCATTTTTAGCAGGGTTTACAACAACTAATCTGATTAATGATACGAGTGCTGCAGTTTTGAACGTCTTTGACACAACAAAAGACTATGACGGTAACTCCTGCGTCCTTTCCGCTGTCTCAAGTGCACAACATTTTGATGCTGCAGTATATGAAATTGGTCGTGGAGAGATAGAAATGCTTTCAAGTTGCGGTAACCTTCATTGTTCAGCGACTCAACAAGGATCCCTTGTCTTCAACGCTGTCAAATCTTTCGGTGATTGGATTTTGGGAAAAGAAAAGGAAGTCTTGATTGAGCTATTTAAGAAAACAATCGGTGAACAGAAGGAAAACATTTCAACAACTATCTATTTGTCCTACGATTCACCACCATTTCTAAAAAACGTTGTTGGGAAATACGGGAAGTCAATTGACTTTGACTTTCCTAGCAAACAGTTAGTAGTGATCAATGGTGCAGCTATTTTTGCAAAAAGAATGAGCATGTCTATGTCGAAATCCACAACATTTTTGAAGGACAGGGCAAGTTACACGTTTCAAAGAACCAACCCAAACAAGCCCTCCTTTGAAGTTGAAATTTTTTCTCCTTATCAACGGTTAACCTCTCTTAAAATATCGGATACTCATACTATTTGTCAAGTAGGACATTTTGAAACGAAAATTAGTTTTCAAGAAATTTCAGCCGATACTTTAGCACAAGTGGGTACATTAACTTTTGAGGCACCTCAAACAAACGAGTGCACAGAGATTACTGCGGAATTTTCATTGAGCAATGAGGGCATTTTTAAAGTAATCAAAACTCTATACTACATTACTACTAAGAGTGGACGTAGAAGCAGTACTTACGCTTTCGACTTAAATTCCTATTGGACTTCTTCAAATTTAAAACCCGGAGATATGTCATCACTCAAAGAATTTGTTAAATCAATGCAAAGGGATGAGAAAGCAGAAGAATTGAATAAATCTATCATGGAACTGACAGAGTTGATCTCTCAAATTGAGCCAAACATTTCCAGTGTAAAAAGCACCATCGGCAAGACGCTACTTGCAAATGGAATTTCCGAAGCAATAGCGATGCTAAGCCACCGAAATAAAACGACGGAAATGTTGGAAAAGAAAAATGCTGTACTGTCAGGACTCAGAGATAAATATTTGAAATAATCTTACGGTTACTAAATTATTAAATCCTTTCTTTGACCAATGAAAATTTACAAATGAATTTAAATTGAATAATTAAATTAAATGAATAAAATTCACATTACTGTTGCAATAATATTTACTTTCTCCTCAATTATTAAGGATAAGTTTGTGAATTGATTTTCAAGTTTTTCAGTATCTTCCCTTCATTAGCTAATCGGTAAAATGCAATCATCCTTTCAGCATCATATTGGAAACATATGCAATTTTTAGACTGTACAGTGAATAATGGAGCTCTGAAAAATAAAACTTTACTAAATCTTTTTAACAAAGCAATTATTTTCAAGACTTGTGTTAAATCTTTGTGTTAAAATCTTTAATTGAAGGGGATTAGAGGTAGTCACAGATGAATAAATAATTAGATCAATCATATTTATGAATGATTACGTTTTTGCTTATCCTGACCCATTTAAATATTCATCCTATGTGCAATATTATTTATGCAAGAAAAAGCAAGTAAATAAAATGAAAGTAAATAAAAATTAGGTTAAATATACATATAGCGAGAGATAAATATTACAAGGAAATCAACGTTCCTGCTTCCTATTGTTTATTCCGATTTCGTTTGTAAATATAAACAATAAAAAATGAATCAACTGCCATCAAAATCTCAAATCATCTTGTCTTGTTTGTTAGGAAGCAACAAAAGTTTGTGCATCCAGAATCCTCAGAACAATATATATACAATGCAAACTGGAACAATAAACAGATTCCTAACCTAATCTTCGAAAAGGAAAACAATACCCAGAGATTTGTTCCATATAAGGAAAGCAATTCTCTCAAAATTCATTTCAATCCTTTGCAGTTTTTTAGTAAATGAAGAGTATGGAGAAATTAATTTATTTCATACCCATTGTATTTTGTAGTTTTTTGGTTTGTGGAGAAATAGGCAAGTTTCATCATTATTTTTTCATTCTTTGAATGAAATATTTTTTGAATTTTTTATTTAGAATTGCAACCTTTATTTAACTGGAATAATAAAGTATATTTAATCGGAAGCGATGCAGTCTCAGCGGATGTTGCTACAAAGATTTGTTCTAAAAATGGCTACAACCTATTATCAATCCCTGGGAAGGGAAGTAATGAAATCATTAAAAGAAAACTCATGAATAACAGTAAGTTTCTTAGCTTTTATTTATTTAATTCAAAAATGGATTCAGTTACGGATGATGTTTGGACTTCGGGTGTAACTGAGCTGGATCAAAAAAGCTCACAACTTCGAGTCCGCTGGGGTGCTTCAATGAAAACCGACACTTTTCTGGATCTTCCACAAGAACCAAAGGAAATAAAATGCAAAGGTACAGTTTGACAGTTTTTACTAAAATTCTATTTCTATTTTTTCAGCACTTGATTGTCCTGGAGGAATATGTTCGCCAAGTTGTGGCCTTATCCCTTCTTGCAACGTTTCCCTTCTTCCTTGTCAAACAATTACTCCCGCTTGCGAGCCTGTTACAACGTCTTGTTCCACCCATCGAGGTGAATGTTCTGCCAAATGTCCTGAATGTTCCGTGACCCCTCCCACTTGCACCATTGTTAAACAAGGAGAGTGCAAAGTTATTAATGGTAAATGTCAAGCTACAACTCCAAAATGCCGAACCCTGCGGCCAGACTGCGTTACGGAAAGACCTCCATGCAGAACGGAAGGGAAACCCTGCACTGTTTCAAATATAACAAAGCCAAGGAATTGTCCAGACATCCCCGTTAAATGTAGCCTCCTCCCAAATTGTGTGGAGACTCAGAAAAAATGTCATATCCAACAACCCCCCTGTGTCACGGAACACTTGCCCTGTAAAGCTAAGAACGATAAATTTGGGAGGTTGAGCTACGATTGTGGGGAGACGACGACAACCTGCCCTCCACCTACAACGATATGTCCTCCCCCACAAACAACTTGTCGTCGACCTCTAGACTGTGATCCCATCCATTGTCAAAACACTTCACCAGTATTCGTTTGTTCAGAACCTAAGGTTCATTGTCCCCCTCCCTTAACAAAGTGTCCTCCTCCGGAAGTCATTTGTTCGGACCCTGTAGTCATTTGTGATGAACCTGATGTGATTTGCACTCCACCAGAGATTGTTTGTACTCAGCCAAAAACGCTTTGTGGTACTCCTAATGTAACTTGTCCTGCCATTGTTTCTCATTGTAAGGAGCCCTTACCCAACTGCCCCGCTCCAGATGTACATTGTCCTGATCCAATCATTACTTGTTCAAAACCAATCCCTTGTGACCCTGCAAAACTTCCACCACCAATTAATCCCTCATGTGCGAAGGGGATTGAGGTTGAGGAGTGTACTAATTGTACAAGCGGAACAAGACCTACAAACCTTAACCTTGTTTCGGGGGGTGGGGGTTGTGTGGCATTGAGCAAGGATAAAAATTATAGTTGGGAAATCCAGGATTGTGAAAAGAAAAAGAAATTTGTTTGTGAAGGAGAGAAAAAGAAGTTTAATT